>SNQJ01S0117531.1:0-16831 GCA_010110895.2 Picea sitchensis
TTGAAGAATTAAACAACACTGTATTTTTTTACAAACGAAGTTGTAAAACAAAATGACATACCCAGAACAACAAATTCGTCAATAATTATATAAAATCCGATTTTGTTTGATTGTTGTTCGGGTTATGGTTAGCAAGTCTGTTTGATTTTGACTGTGTCATACACAGCAATTAAAATAGATGATGATTTTGGTCAAAACTATTTCACATGTTGGTTTAAATGTGAATCAAAATAGTTTTCACTTATTTGATCAAAATAGAATGAATATCGCGCTAAATCTTACAGGATTTCTATCGTTATGATTGATTGAAATAATATTGCTACAGCTGTAACGTATGTTTGATCATATCAATTGTAGTTAGTGACAAATCTTATTTGATATGGTTGCTATCCTGTTTGATCATGATTATTGATTGCGATTGTATCATATCTCATTCGAATTGGGTTCCATATCCAATGTCGATCTGTCAAAGTTTGACTATACCCTATGGTAACTCAAAACAGAAATATTTTGGGTACTCTGTTTCAATTGAATTTCTTTAATACAATTTGATTTGTATGATAATTTTGAATTGGATTATTGGTGATTTGTTTTGAAGATTATCAAAATATGATTCGATTTGATTTTATCTGATTGAGATCTGGTCCTGTTAGCTATCTTTGACTAGCTACAGAATTAGATGATTCTGTAGCCGAGTCTATGGAGTCAAAATTTTATTGTTTTCTTTATGAAATATTCTTCTAACTTGATTTTTTGTGTCTATTACAGGTTAATTCGAATTGGTAATAGATATGAGGAGCGGTTGGAGGATATCTTAAGGATTTCATCTACATTTTTAGTTTCTTAGTTTAAGGGATTTTAGGGATTATTCCCAGTTTGTGTAAACTGTTTACTATTATTCACAAGGATGTTTTACCTTGTGAGAAACCTACTTAAACTTATGATTTTGTAATAATCAGACATCATCACTTTTGGAAGAACAAGGATATATAATTTTGATTCAAACTGGAGCAGAATTGATGAGTTGTTATAGGTTTTGCTTTTCAATATATCGACACTTTGTTCCAAGTTTTGTATATCATTCTGTCTATGTTTTAGTATTACTGTGTTATCTAAATCACATGCATTTGATATAATCTCTTATTTTATACATATCTTGTTCCTTCCTAAGAGATAAAGAACATAACAGTGTTGATTCATTTTATGAATGATAGCTTTGTCTTCTTCGTAGACTGAATTGTTATATAAGTTTGTTGCATAATAGGTTTTCCTTTTACAGAAGATTTATCATCATGAAACTGTTATGATTTCTTTTATGTCTTGTTTGTCCTGTAACATACTTCAAGAAGCAGCACAGCTGATCATTTCTGAAAGGCTTAAGGATTAAATGGTGTGAATTTCTTCCTCCAACCAGCTTAAGAAGTCATCTTACACAGGGCAGACTTGGAGCGTTTCCAGGTCAATTAGTTAGGTGTTTATTGCTTTGATTAATTAGCAGCACAGCTGATCATTTCTGAAAGGCTTAAGGATTAAAATTGTAGTGAATTTCTTCCTCCAACCAGCTTAAGAAGTCATCTTACAGGGCAGACTTGGAGCGTTTCCAGGTCAATTAGTTAGGTGTTTATTGCTTTGATTAATTAGTTTAATATAAATGATAGTTTAGTTAGATTTATATTATTTTATTTCAGTAATATAGATTTGATTGTTTAATTTCAGTAATTTGTGTTTCCTTCTCATAAAACATAAAAGATAAAAAAGAGATTCTTGGCTGTCCTAGGGCAGCGTGATCACATGAGTTTTGCAGGTTTTAATCAAATCTGTAGTTTTGCCATATTGTACATTTTGTGAATAAGGAATATCATAGCCGATAATTAGGTAGTTGATTTGGTGCTTATAATCATAGTTAGTATCTTGTATATATAAGTAGTTAGTAATTTATAGTTAGATTAGTGTAAAGTTAGTTTAGCTCATTTCATTATTTCTAGCTCTCTTTATTAGTTTTAGTTCTTTGTCTTGTTTTATTAGTTTCTAGTTTCCTAGATTCTTTTTAACTCAGATCATTTCTCTCTTTGGTTTCCATACGAGACCTGAGAGCGGCCAACGGGAGCTGTTAAACTTGTCAGGGTGGTCCATTCTAAACGACTTGGGTTATTTAGACAACTCGACTGGTTCTCCACTCTCCCAGTTGATTTGACGGTCAATTTCGGCCTCGCCGAATGTGAGCTTCAATTCAGAAGTCGTTACTAGATACTTTTGAAGTATGCCTTAACCTCGCCGTAATTAATCTTGGGGCACGCTGAAATCAAGCTGGAAAAATTTGAGGCATGCTTGATGATTACGAAAGCAAAATGGTGTTCCACTACGACTCGAATGCAACTAGTCTAGATAATCATTAGGTTAGGTTATAGAGTAGACAAGTAGCCGTGAAAAACTCTAAGATCCCTCTATGATAAATAGAGGTTTTGTATGCCCAAATGAGGCTAGTTAGCAGTGATGCCCGAATGAGGCTAGTCGGTAGTTGGTTGGAATAGAAGTTAGGAGAATATTTGAGTAGTTATTGTTGTTCATTTACAGTTGTAACCATTTGCATTTTGGAATATAATAGAGGAAAATTGATCCAATGCATGGTGTGGACATTGTTTGCAATTCCCTGTTATTTTTCTTTCATGAATGAATGAATTTAGTTATGAGTAGATGGAACTATGAATGTTAGGATAAGTTTCAATTGTTTCACTTCTGTCAAAGTAGTGCAAGTGTGCACATAGAACGCAAGGAGTGCGTTGATGAAGTCTGTTTCAATTTCGAATATCAGAAGAGATAGCAAAAAACTTTCCCTCTACAAGGAGTACATAGAGACTGGTACAAGGTGTGCACAATCATATGCAAGAACCCTAACCTTGCGTGAAGATATGGTGCAAGGCATGCACAGATCCAAAATTTGACTAAGCATCGAAGATTCAGGAAAGGAGAATGCCAGGAAGGCAAGAGGAATTTCTCGAAGAGAAATCCTTCACAATCTGAGTTATTGAATCCCTGAAACACAAGGTGTGCATGGGAATTCAAAGTCTTCAGAAGACCAAGCTTAGGAGGAAAAAAATTTTGCATAAGTGATAGAGGACCCAAGAATCAGACTCGTCGAAGGAGCCAAAGTTCGAAACCTTTGAAATCCTAGAAGATCTTCTAACTCTGAAGATAGCATAATCACAAGGTGGAAAATACCTCAGTCGTTCGATATGAATTCTAGAGAATCAGAACCATCCATCAGGTTGGATGCGTGGTGAGAGATCAACATTTCGCTGACTCATAGGAGGGAAAATTCAAAGGGAGAAATCGTAAGAATTCGCGAAACGCGAACTCGCGAAAAGATCACAGTCATTGATCAAGGAGAGATCTGGACCATTGATTGTCCAGGAATAATTTCGTCATTTCGGGGATCGAGAGAACAGAGGTGAAAATCCTTTCGACCTCCTGATATGCGAAATCCCAACGAGATCTGAGCCATCATATCGTGGGGGAATCAGGACCGTCGAACTGGGAGCTCTAAAATATCGACATTTCAGGAGTCGAGAGAATGGAGGTGAATCAAATCGAGAATTCCCAATACGCAAAATCCCAACACGCTTGAGAGTTAGGCCCCGGGTCATGGTGAATGTTCACATTAACGGAGGCCAAGGGAAGAGCTAAGGAACACTAATCTCTTTTTAGAGTTCAGGAGTCGGGGAGTCAGTGTTGGCTTACTCGCAAAGTCCTGACACATGAAATCACGATGCTCTTTTTATCTAGGCAAGCGGTCATAGCCCGTGGTCGTGTGGAGGTGAGGCTCACGCTTGGTGCTTAGTCGCGTAGGCAGAGTTTCATAAAGGACCTGTGGAATTGTTCATAAGGTTATAGCAGGGAATCAAAGAGCTACTTCAACTCGATAGATTGAAGAATGATCCTTGACTGGGAGGTCACCGGACCCTGTCAAGGCAGAGGTAGGGGTCTGCATCAATGCATAAAAGAGAGTGCTCTCTCTTGATGAAGGGAGGAGTTGTTATGACGCAGATTGGATTCATGAAAAGACTATTTTTGTAAACCTACTTGTTGAATATTAATGCAAGTTTGACTTTAATGATCTTGTATGTCTTTTAGAAGTTAGCATATGCTAATCTAAATTCTTTCATGTTGGCATAGACAAGGGCCACTGATCCATCTTGGTAAGCTCATTGTAAATTATTAGTGTAGATTTTTATTTCATGTACCCGTTATTTTGATTTCATGTTATTTTTTATTTATTTCACTATTATAATTTGTTGCAAAGTGTGGCAGTGACAGAACAGTTGGATCTCCATCTTTCACCATACATGAGCCTTAATGGAGCATCCCACTACACTTAGCCTTCTTTTCCAGAATTGATTAGGTTACACCTTGCTAACACATGCACAATCAAGACCTCCATATCTCACCCTACATGCACCTACAATGGAGTGTTGTGAATGCACATAGTGTTAATTGTTGTTAGTTTAGTTTCTCCAGGAGATAGAATCAAAGTTCCTATTTTCCTTTCATGAGCCATCAATGAATAGGTCCATCACCTGAGAAAGAGCTTTAGATCATATGCTTGTTTATGAGTTTTTCTTTATTAATTTTGAAATGTGTGGAGAGTGTTATCATTGAAGTGTGAAAACAGAGTGTTGAGTTACGAATGTCTCTTCTTTATTATATACTCATCAGACATAGATAAACTACCTGTTGTCGACACATATAGTCCATCAACTCTACTGATTACGAATCCCGGTTGATAATTTATGTTTGGTAATATATTATGCATATAATGGCACCAAAAAATAAAAAATACAATCATATTGTATCAACCCTTCAACTCCATATTTTCTTTCATACAATTTCAATTGTTGACTATCATAAAAGGACTGAAAATATCCATTGGATTGTTGTAACAAAATATCTTTTGGAGACAAGGATATAGTTGATTATGACACTAACTAATGATCATCTTCGCTTCCATCCTTACAACTGATCATAGGATCCAAATTGTGACTATTGAAACCCTCCTTATAATTAACTATTGGGTCATGAAAAAAAAGAGATTGCTAGAATTCATTGTCGATTTTCCACTTTGAGTCTAGATGACTTTGCATCATCCCATACTCCTGAACTTCATTAATGGTTTCAAGATTTTCTCTCAAAAATTTAAATGAAACAAGACATAAAGGCATAGAGTTACCTTCAGTGAATTCACAAATTTCATCATATTCAATGTCGTAACTATCATATATGAGCTTAGTTCTTTCATCGGACTGCTAAAAAGGAACATTTTCTAATGACAAGTATATATCTAATTACAAATTTGAACTGATGAAATTCTCCATATACAAAGCCAGAGGATCATTTTCTGATAGAGAACATGAAATTGCTTGCTCTTGAAATTCAACCTTGTAGTCATCATTGTACTCATCATACCTAGGAAAGTCATTCACATCTCCAATTTCACCAATGAAAAACATAGGGACAACAACTTGTTATTCAAAAGGATGATCTACCAACTCACTTTCATGATTGTCTTGAAGTGAATACATCAAATAATCAGCTTCTAGCTCATGGTGACGTGGATCCAAAATCGAATCAACATCATAAAAATTTATGCCAACATCTTCTTCTTTAACAGGTAAATTATAATTTTCTGCAACATTATCACCATTAAAAACTTGAAGAACATGCATAATATTATCAACCCTTTGCTCAAAATTCATATCAGTTGTTTGTTGTTCATTGTCACTATCATATTCTTCAACATCCAACTCCTTGTCCTTAATCTGATATGGAAACTTTCCACAATCTTGTAAATTGTCTTCAGCCTCTTGGGTGTCAGTGAACATTTGTTGCAAGGTGACATACCTTCTTTCCAACAGAAGCAAAGAAAGTCTTGGTGGGAAAGTGGTTGTATAGTGAAGCTTGGTAGTACCTTCAGGTGGTTGAATATCCTTAGGTATCTTGTAATAAATACTAGAAAACATCTTATTGAAACTCGAGATAGTTTCATCTTTCTTTCTCCTTATGGAATAAAGATATGAAAGGAAAATATTCCATGTTATCCTCTCACCCCAAAATTCCAAAAATACTTCTCTCAAGTTATCCCATGAACTAATCAATTAAGATACAAATGCCTAAACCATTTTCTGGCATCCCCTTGTAAGGACAAAAAAAAGGCAAAACATCATCATGTTCAATCTCAAAAAGGTGTATAAAATTCTCGAAGACCTAAATAATTTTTTCAGTTGAATGTCCATCAAGCTCTCCATTGAACCTAAGAAGGTACTTATAATGTTTCAGAGGAAATTCATGAATGATGGAAGGAAATTTAATAGGATTGTATCTTTCTTGAATCTTGGAGGGTGAAGGATTAAGAACAAAAGGTACAAGCTCAACTTTGGTTTCATTAAGCTCACAAGAATGCTCATGAACATCATATGGCTCAGAGAAAGGAGATTGGTGAATATCGGTTATACAAGAAGTATGTATATATACAGTCTGTAATGAAGGATATACAAGGGTAGATCTCTGACCTTCATTTGAATGCAGTAACTGAAGAAATACTCTTGTAAAAAAATCAAGAAAGGACAAGGATATATTGATAAAACATAAAAGTACTTCTTGAACCTAAATTAAGCTCGAGTACCTAATTTTTCCATATGGCTCTTCCATGTCTCTATCAACATGTCTCATTCTCTAGTAGAGTATTTGAATCTGATTTGAATTTTGGCAAGGCAAGGCAAGCCAAGGAAATACATGACAAGGCTAACCAAATCTAGACATGGCAAGGCAAGGCAAGGTCTACGTCTACGTTTAAGTCTAGGTCTAGGTCTACATTCTATATCTAGTTATAAAAGTTATTGAGTTGAAAGATTAGTTTTTATTTCTTTGATTTTAAATAAGGCCTTGAGTTTATGTTGTTTTCCATGCAACCCAAAATAAATTGTGGATCAATAGTATAATGAGACTACACCATAAGGATGGGACATAAACCTATTTAGGGAGATCCCTTTCTATGTAAATCCTATTAATTATGATCATTCATGTTTCAGGATTATGACGATACTTTAGATATATGAATAAGGAGAGATTATGCTATGAAATTGAAATTCTCATGCAAGTATTTTTATTTAAGATAGATGGGTTAACAAGTTGTAGAATTACATGCTTAATGAATCCTTTGGTTGTAAATTTTATGTATTAAACTTGTTTGTTTAGTACACGCATTATTGTTTTTAGATAAAAAAAAGGTATGATACATGAATTCCATTATTGTTTTATTAAATTAACTTGATAACAAATTCTCTCTAATGATGAAAATAACTATATTTTTACAAACAATTAGTTTTATGAATATAATAATGGAAGTACCTTTTAGAAAAAATTGAGGTTAGCCAAGGAAAGACATGACAAGGAAATGAAAGGAATGACATGACATGGCATGACATGGACTGACATGGCATGTCAAGGCAATACAAGGCATTGAAATACATGGCATGGCACAACATGGCAAGGAAAGGTAAGGCAAGGAATGGCATGAAATGGCAAGGGAAGGAATGGCATGGCAAGGCAAGGCAAGGCAAGGCATGGCATATAAATGCAAGGCATGGCATGGAATGACATGGAAAGGAAATGCATGACATGACAAGGAAAGGAATGGAAATGCATGAAATGTAATGGAATGGAAAGGAAATAAATGTCTTGGAAAGGAAAGGAAAGGCAAGGTGTGACATGGCATGGAAAGGAAAGGCATGGCATGATAAGGCATGGCATGGAAAGGCAAGGCATGTCATGGCAAGGAAAAGCATGACATGGAAAGGCATGGTATCACAAGGCATTCCATGGAAAGGAAAGGCATAGCATGGCATGGAAAGGCAAGGCAAGGCAAGGCAAGGCATGGCATGACATGGAATGCCATGGCATACAAAGGGAAGGCATGACATGACATGGCATGTAAAGGAAAGGTGTGGCATGAAAAGGCGAGGCATAGCATGCAATGACATGTCAAGGAAAGACATAGCTTGGAAAGGCAAGGCAAGGAAAGGAGAGGAATGGATTGTCAAGGAAAGTAAAGGCAAAGCATGGCAAGGAAATGCATGACATGAAAAGTAAATGCATGGCATGGCATGGCATGAAAAGGAAAGGCATGGAATCACAAGAAAAGGCATGGGATGGAAATGCTTGGACTGGAAAGGAAAGGAATGACATGACATGGCAAGGAAAGAAAAGGAATGTCATGAAAAGGCAAGGCATGGGATGGAAATTAAAGGCATGGCTTGGATTGGCAAGGAAAGGAAAAGCATGGAAAGGAAATACATGACATGGAAATTTATGGCATGGCATGGAATGGAAATGAATGGCATGGAAAGGAAAGAAAAGGCTTGGCAATGTAATTCAAGGAAAGGAATGGATAGGAAATCAAGGCATGTCATGGCATGACAAGGCAAGGAAATGAAAGGCATGGCATGTGAAGAGAAGGAATGGAATGAAAAGGCATGGTATGGAAAGTGAAGGAAATGAAATTCGTGGTATGGCATGGCATGGAAAGGAAATGCATGTCAAGGCATGGCATGGCTTGGCATGGCATGGCTTGGCATGGCTTGGCATGGCATGGCTTGGAAAGGTAGGGAAATGAAAGGAATGGAAAGGAAATGCATGGCATGGCATGGCATGGTAAAGCAAGGAATGGCTTGACAAGGAAAATAATGGCAAGGAAAGGAAATACATGGCATGTCATGGAAAGCAAAGGCAATGCAAGGAATGTAAAGGAAAGGCATCAAATGTAAAGGAATGGCATGGTAGGTGAAGTAAATGGAAGGCATGGAATGGCAAGGAAAGGCGAGGTAAGGAAATTCATGGAAAAACATGGAATAAAAAGGCAAGGATGAGAAATGTTCCTTTTTTTGTGATTCTTATTTCATTGCAATTCACATTTTGATTTCAAGTTTTCCTTGCATACTATTATGGAAATATATATATTTATTGTTGTATAGGTTAAAATGGGAAGCTACATAGAAACACATGCAAGGAGGGATTATTCTATTTTATATCATAGTTTTTTTCTAGGGATTTGTAAATGTAACAACCTATATTTTGGCCTTAGAAGGTTAGAACTTTTATTTTTACTTATCTTAGTGATTCATTGCTTAGTACTTGTTTTATTTAGTTAGAATCATATAGACATTTTCATATGAATCTATTTATGTATTGTAGGATATTATTTTTATTGTTATGTGTTTATGATGATGATCATTTTGTGATTTGTTTAGACATAGAAATTGAAATGTGGAACTTCGTTATGTGGATACTAGTTCAAAATTATGTTGTGAATGTATAATAGATGCAAGGAATTTTGTAAATAAACACACATTTCTTAATTGAGAATTAATACAAATAAGGATTCTCATGTGAAATTTTTAATGTATATGCATGGATATGATATATGTGATATCAAAATGGCTATAGTTTTGAGGTGACCAAGGAATGGCATGGCATGGTAAGGCAAGGCATGGAATGGAAAGTTAAGGAAAGGAAAGACATGGAAAGGTAAGGGATGGCAAGGAAAGGAATGGCATGGAAAGGAAAGGAAAGGCATGGAAAGGCATGGCATGGCATGGCATGGCATGGAAAGGCAAGACAATGCAAGGCATGGTGTGGCATGGTATGGAAAGGAAATCCATGGTAAGGCATGGAATGACATGAAATGGTATGAAAATGCAAGGAAAGGCAAGGCATGACATGGAAAGGTAAGGAAAGGCAAGGTATGGCGAGGCATGGAATGGAAAGTCAAGGCATGGCATGGAAAGGAAATGCATGGAAATGAATGGAATGACAAGGAAAGGCATGCCATGGAATGAAATTGAAAAGCATGGCATGACAAGGCATGTAAATTGAAGGAAAGGAAAGGCATGGCATGGAAAGTAAAGGAAATACATGGTATGGCATGGCATGTCAAGGGATGGAAAGGTAAGACAAGGCAAGGAAAGGAAAGGTAAGGGAGCACAAGGAAATGAAAAGGCAAGGAAATGTTAGGAAAGAAAGGAAAGAAAAGGCAAGGCAAGGCTAGGAAAGAAAGGCAAGCAAAAGAAAGGAAAGGCAAGGCTAAGCATTGATCACATACTTTGTTTTGGATGCCCCATCGACTTGGAATCTTGAAAATTCATCCATGCATTTGTATAGCTTGGAATTCACACATGTGGAGTGGTTGTGTGAATTCAAATTCTTGGAGAGGAAATTCTATGTGGATACTTGGCATTTGAATTGTCTTGATGCATGTTTTTGGTGGCGTGTCCCCTTCATGAGAATTATTTGGTGTATACTACTACTATTTTTGGATGAGGGCGAATTGATTTGGAGAGGATAATTTCCACATGGTGTAACATGGTCAACCATGGATTGAGGAGAGATCTAACTAATTAATTATTATAATATTTATTTGAATTGTCATGGAGTTAGTTAGAAAATAATAATATTTTATTGTATAAGAGAGGAGACTCACTCTATAAAGAATAATTCTCTCTCTCCATTGTAAAGGCTGGAGAATTTGGGAATTTAGGAGCTCTCCTCTTGGGATACATTATATAACATTTTGGAGAGGTTAATGGAGAAATTGAGGTATGTTTTCATTTGATGTGAGGATTTATTGTGCACTCATATTTTATGTGTTGATTTTGTATTAATAAACCCTTGTAACATGTTTTGATTTCCATTATAATGAACCATGCTTCATTTTGGATAGAGTAATTTAGGTTTAAACTCTCTTGTTTCTAATGTGATTATGTTAGCCTACATTATTGTTATTATTGGTTCCTGGAGTCTTAACTAGGATGGCACTTCAACCTTTTGTCAAATTTAGGTAATGAGAACCATTAATTGCTTATGGATTTAGCACTTAGAAATATTTTCCACCATAAGACACATTCATTAATGTGTAACACAAGTATTTGTAATCAATTTAGAAAAAAATCATAGATTCATACACATAAAATTCATACACTTTGAAATTCATACATTCAACAACATAAAATGAAGAAACAATGAAATTCATAAATAAATGTGAGATGAAATGTGTGTGTGTGTGTATGTGTATTCAAAATAATCTAAATTGTACATTTTTTACAAATTGTCACCTCGTGCCCAATATAAAAAACTATAGCAAGTTCCCTAACATAAAACAACAATACGGTGGCCTAGATACAAAATGGCAGTAATTGGTCAATCATTGACAACTTCCACCCTCACCACCCTAGGGGGCATCCTAGAAATATAGCCTTCTTCTTTTGCTTGAAGAAGCAACTCAAGTGGATTTGGGCCTTGGCATGCTTCATTGCTTTGGATACTGCAAAAATAAAAAACATTCGTACAAGTTTTTGTCCACAATGAATTAAAAGAATTACAAAATTATACTTTGTAATTTAACATAAGACAACTCATCGCATATGGGACTGACAATCATGATGGTGTTACCCTCCTTCATGACCCTAATCACTCAATCATGCCACACTGCATCAGGTACAAGGATAAAATCATCTAAATTAAACAAATATGCATAAAATAAAATTCATGATACATAAAAATTATCATCAACACATTATCTCACCGTGAATATATTGGGCCTCGGTGCATATTTGTTGGCATGTGGAGAACTCAATTGTACAACCTACTTTAAGGAAGAATCTATTGTGGTATCTTTGGTGGATGGGACCGATGGAAGTGGTGGTGGGGGTGGGTGGAATATGGGTGCATCCACTATGGATGGATGTGATGGAAGAGGTGGTGTGGATGGGTGGCCTATTGGTGCATCAACTGAGGATGCATCGAATAACAAATATGTTGGGGAGGGGTGGAAATGGATTCCCACAGGTTGTTCAAGTGATGGAAACTACCTTTTCCTAGAGTAAGGTAACCCGTGAGCAGAGGCCAAGTGCCCAAGGAGTGGAATAGTACTATAACTAGCGGATATGTTAGCAACGTGCATACATATTAATAATGTAATATCCCTAGGTCGAACCCAATTGTAAATGTAAATGCAAATGTACTTAAGTTGGTGACTTGTTTGATATCATTTTGTATCCATATTTCATGGCATAGTGCGTGCATGTACTGCGCAGTAAAATGATGATTTTTTCACATTCTAGGATATCGCGCGCAACAACTTAAGTGCGCACAATTTTGAGGCCAGGGAGCCTTTGTGTACATGTTGTATTTATAGGCTGGTGACCCAGTTATTATAAGATGGGATGCTTATATTTTGATTAGGCAGGAGATCCTAGATTGTAAAGGCTAGTGAGCCTATTTTTTTATATATGTATCATCATTAATATAAAATACATCGTTGTGCACAGACCGACCACGATAAAAGAGTATGGGGGACTAAAATCCACTTCTTAAGGGAAAGGGGGGGGATAAAAGTTAAAGAAAAGGGCCAAGCTAGGGAGATTAAGCTAAAAAAGAATATTATATTTATATTTCTTAAATATAAAGTATGGATAATTGTTTTATCCTGAGCTCCAAAGTTGGGGACAAGTGGGCCAAAGTAGCTCCTAACATGACAAGTGTCAAGTTGGGAACACACATACATATTGTTTGGACTTAGTTTATTTTCCATATTCTTTCCAGCATTCCTTCCATCATCCAATCAGTCATCCATGATCATTCACACACCCATTGAGCTATCCTTTGTACCTTCATGACTATACCTGAACCTATAGCCATAGCCATTATGTTTGTGTATTTGATTAGCTTGGGCGTTGGATTGAACAAGCGGGTTGTTAGGCCTATGGGATATTGAAGAGGTGGGTTTTGAGGCCCATGAGTAATTCTCTGGGTGAGAGAATTACTGGGAATTGATTTCCTGAAGGTGATAAAATACAACTACAGGGCTCGGAGACTTCTTGTCTGACTGATTGTTGAAGCCCGGAAAGAAAGTGGGCCAGCCTAAGGACTGTTGAGAAGAGAAGGGGCACACTTCCTGGGGTGGGACATGCATGTGGGGAATGAGGGATTGTAGGCTATTAGTTTGAACTGGCACTTGTGACAGAGTCTTTCCTGTTGTCTATCAACCATTATCCTAGTTATGAATCCTTTTACCCGAGTGGAGTTTAGTCCTAGCTCGGGGGTGACCCACTACACAGAGTGATGAGTTGTGTTTTCTAAGGCTGGGAGGTTCGTGGAAGGTCTGCACATAGTTGGTGATATTCCTACCAAGATAAGTGTCAATTGTGTGATAAATTTACATGTTGCATTATTATTTATGTGTTTATTTGTATGGATTTATCATATGCATGGTTATAACTTCCTTTGTATTTATGGGTATTGCCTATACATGTTGCATGTATATGTTTACTATCATGTTCGTATGAAACTGTGTATTTACAGTATGCATTTTCTGTTTATGTTTTATATATATTTCCGTAAGAGTTATGTGTGTGTATATTTTAATTGCATGTTGTTCAAAAAAATTATGTGGCATAGCTCAGTTGGATGCTGGGTATGTTACAGTATATTCCGTAGAGAGAAAGAAAGTGTTCTCTCATCTATCGTGGCCTGGCCTGGGTGGTCGGGGATGTTACAATATGGTATCAGAGCTTCATTTTTCAACATTGAACCTGGATGGGCCGAGCAAGTTGATTTGAAGTGAAATTTCAAATCAAGTTACTAAATTTCAAGTTACAGAGCATCCATGGTAAAATTTAGAAGAAAAGACATGGAATTGGGAAAAGCCCCAATTTCTATTGTTAAATTCATGAGAAAATGGATAAATTCAGCCAAGTGGTGATATATGATTGGTTTAATATATGTTCTACCAAATTCAGACTTGGAATTGGTCAAATTTGAAGTTACAATGAAGCCATGACAAATGGAGAGAGATTAGTAAATAAAATTCTCAATTCGTGAATAGATTTTGGGTAAATGCATTCCAGAAATGTCAACCCATAATGATTTTTTGTTGCATAGGTTGAACTAGTGTTATCGAGGTGAAATTAAATGAATTTGATAGTTGCAGAATGTCTATGGTAGATGTTGGGAAAAAGTTAGGAAAAAGCCCTAATTTATGCAGCGGAATTCACAAGGAAATTGATGTGCATAAAAATAAGTGTGCGCAGGTGAGCACACTAAAAATGCATGATACACAGTGAAAATATTGTGATATGTAAAATTGGGCACTTTGCAGAAAACAAATGTTGGTGTGCAGGTGTGCACATTAAATTTTTGCGACGTGTGGAAAAATGTTGGCATGCGGGCGCGCACACTAAATTTAGCATTTTGCGGTGTGGATACGCATAATAAGGTGCACGTGGTGTGCAAATACATAATAATGGCGCATGTGGTGTGCGTAGTATTGGAAGAGCGTAGAGGATCTTGTTGGTGCGCATAGAATATGAGTATAAGTTTTTACGCAAAAATGTAGTAAATGGACTATTGGTGCATGGTAGGGGCGTACTAAACTTTGGCATGGAGTCACACGTAGAGTGAAATGCATGTAGAATATCATCGCGCAATACAAAAAATGTATGCAATAGGTAATAGTGCAAGAACCGAAACCGCACGCGGTGAATATTGGCGCGCAACACAAAAGTAGTGTGCACCAGTTATTGGTGCATTAGAGAAGTGATTCATGGTAAAAATGGATGCACGGAGCATGATTTACCTTGTGTTGTTGCTGCGCATGGTGAATATGGGTTTACAGGTTGAAATTTTTAAGCGCAAAGTCGTTTGGAGGGTGAACAACAACAAAAAACCAATGATTTTCTGCGACGTTTTATATCATTTGAATGCCATCTTTTTGCAGTGCGTTTTTGAGGTCCTTAAGAGTGTTTTTAGGTACTCGAAAATCACAAGAAAAGAGTGTGCCAAGGTACACTCTACCTTTGCAACTCAAATAAAATAGCTCAGAGAGAGATTTCTAATGGTGTAAATCGTTCATCAAACGAAGCTTTTATGAGAAAGTTACAGCACAAACAGTGGAAGGTAAATTTTAAGATCCATCTAACTTCAAAGAGCCATAACGTTCTGCTCCAGAATCAAATTGAGGTGCAGGAGAAGTCAATGGAAATCTATTGAAACATATAAGATAGTCCCAGAGCTGATTTAAATTTTTGGGCATGTTAAAATTGTTTAATATGGAAAAGAAGGTACCTATAACATTCCATACCAAAAACAAGAATTGGCCTAGAACTTCAGTAGGTTGTAACTAGCATCCAAGAACCCAGAAAACGATGAAACTTAGACAGAATGTCCATAATATTTATATGGGGAAACCCAATTGAGATATTACGAAAATTCCAATGGAGTAGGTGCAAAAATCCATAATTACAACGCAGAGTTGAGCCAAGTTGAAGAATGAACAAAACAATTAATGGACAATTTTCAAATAACCATAACTTTCTTCTCAAGACTCGGAATTAAGCATGGGAGCAGGTGTTGGAAAGGTATCAGAGAGTATAATATAAATATTCACCCATAAAATTGATCCGAGCATTCAATTTTTCAGGAAATCATAAGAAAGGGTTCTGATATATTATTGAACCAAAATGGTTCATATTTTCATGAAATTGTTGAAACAGTTAACCTGACAAAGTTTTGTTGGCTGCACATTTTGCATAGTTAACAACAACTAGATCAATTCAATATCATCACAGAGACCACAGTAATGGAAGAGGCACAAAGAAATTACATCCAAGAAGATGAAATCAGAGGGATGGATGTCCATTTAAGCATTGAAGGAACACACTCCAATGGACATGGAGAAGGAAGGGATGAAAACATGAATATGGTAGAGACCATTAAGAATTTGCAGAAGGATGTCTAAAGCCATAAATATGATAATGAAAGCCTTATGAGAGAGAATGAGAATCAAGATGAATTCAACATGAATTTAATGCAGAGCTTGAACATAATAGAAAATAAGTTGGATAAGGAGAGTGGATCAAAAAAATTAGGAAGTCATAGGTCTCTTGATGAGAAACAAAGAACAAGAAGTGTTAGAAGACATCACCATCACTCGCTGAGGCATTCCAATAATAAAGAAGACAACATATCAAGTCCATCCCCTGTCACAGAGAATAAGAGGTGTGGGATGGATGAGCTATGAGGAGAAATTAACAAAATCAAACCTCCTACATTTGATGGTGAGCACAAGAAGGATGAAGATACAGAGATATGGTTGTTGGGCATGAGAAAGTATTTTCAATTACATAATTGTTCTTCTCATGCATAAGGTAGAATTACCATCTATCAACTCAAGGGAAAGGAAACCATGTGGTGGGATTATCTTGTGCAGGTGCAACAAATTAAAGAGAAAAGTGTTACTTGGAGGGAATTCAAGTATTTTGAGAAGAAATACTTGACTAAGAGATACTATGAAAATAAAATGAAAGAGTTATTTGAACTCAAGCTTGGCAATATGGCAATAGATGAATATGAAAGAAGGTTTTTAGAACTACTAAAGTATGTCTCTTTCATCAAGGATGAGACAATTAAGATTCAAAGGTATTTGAGTGGATTTCCATCATTCATCAATGAAAAAATACAATATGATGATCCCAAGACATTGGAGGAGACCATAAGGCGAGATAAATGCCTATATGATCAACAAAAAGCAAGGCCAAATTTATAAAAAGCTTAGGAAGACAAAAAGAAATTCAAGATGGGTCAGAGGAAGCAGGGAACTAAGCCACCATTCTTCAGAAATAATCCTCAGGGATAGCCAAATTATAGAGAACCTAGAATGATTGAGGCAGGGGGTCAAAGGCAAGATGAAACAGGGGAGGACATGGGTAGAAATCTACCAAGGATCTAT
>SNQJ01S0117531.1:16881-27678 GCA_010110895.2 Picea sitchensis
AACAACAATACGGTGGCCTAGATACAAAATGGCAGTAATTGGTCAATCATTGACAACTTCCACCCTCACCACCCTAGGGGGCATCCTAGAAATATAGCCTTCTTCTTTTGCTTGAAGAAGCAACTCAAGTGGATTTGGGCCTTGGCATGCTTCATTGCTTTGGATACTGCAAAAAGAAAAAACATTGGTACAAGTTTTTGTCCACAATGAATTAAAAGAATTACAAAATTATACTTTGTAATTTAACATAAGACAACTCATCGCATATGGGACTGACAATCATGATGGTGTTACCCTCCTTCATGACCCTAATCACTCAATCATGCCACACTGCATCAGGTACAAGGATAAAATCATCTAAATTAAACAAATATGCATAAAATAAAATTCATGATGCATAAAAATTATCATCAACACATTATCTCACCGTGAATATCTTGGGCCTCGGTGCATATTTGTTGGCATGTGGAGAACTCAACTGTACAACCTACTTTAAGGAAGAATCTATTGTGGTATCTTTGGTGGATGGGACCGATGGAAGTGGTGGTGGGGGTGGGTGGAATATGGGTGCATCCACTATGGATGGATGTGATGGAAGAGGTGGTGTGGATGGGTGGCCTATTGGTGCATCAACTGAGGATGCATCGAATAACAAATATGTTGGGGAGGGGTGGAAATGGATCCCCACAGGTTGTTCAAGTGATGGAAACTACCTTTTCCTAGAGTAAGGTAACCCGTGAGCAGAGGCCAAGTGCCCAAGGAGTGGAATAGTACTATAACTAGCGGATATGTTAGCAACGTGCATACATATTAATAATGTAATATCCCTAGGTCGAACCCAATTGTAAATGTAAATGCAAATGTACTTAAGTTGGTGACTTGTTTGATATCATTTTGTATCCATATTTCATGGCATAGTGCGTGCATGTACTGCGCAGTAAAATGATGATTTTTTCACATTCTAGGATATCGCGCGCAACAACTTAAGTGCGCACAATTTTGAGGCCAGGGAGCCTTTGTGTACATGTTGTATTTATAGGCTGGTGACCCAGTTATTATAAGATGGGATGCTTATATTTTGATTAGGCAGGAGATCCTAGATTGTAAAGGCTAGTGAGCCTATTTTTTTATATATGTATCATCATTAATATAAAATACATCGTTGTGCACAGACCGACCACGATAAAAGAGTATGGGGGACTAAAATCCACTTCTTAAGGGAAAGGGGGGGGATAAAAGTTAAAGAAAAGGGCCAAGCTAGGGAGATTAAGCTAAAAAAGAATATTATATTTATATTTCTTAAATATAAAGTATGGATAATTGTTTTATCCTGAGCTCCAAAGTTGGGGACAAGTGGGCCAAAGTAGCTCCTAACATGACAAGTGTCAAGTTGGGAACACACATACATATTGTTTGGACTTAGTTTATTTTCCATATTCTTTCCAGCATTCCTTCCATCATCCAATCAGTCATCCATGATCATTCACACACCCATTGAGCTATCCTTTGTACCTTCATGACTATACCTGAACCTATAGCCATAGCCATTATGTTTGTGTATTTGATTAGCTTGGGCGTTGGATTGAACAAGCGGGTTGTTAGGCCTATGGGATATTGAAGAGGTGGGTTTTGAGGCCCATGAGTAATTCTCTGGGTGAGAGAATTACTGGGAATTGATTTCCTGAAGGTGATAAAATACAACTACAGGGCTCGGAGACTTCTTGTCTGACTGATTGTTGAAGCCCGGAAAGAAAGTGGGCCAGCCTAAGGACTGTTGAGAAGAGAAGGGGCACACTTCCTGGGGTGGGACATGCATGTGGGGAATGAGGGATTGTAGGCTATTAGTTTGAACTGGCACTTGTGACAGAGTCTTTCCTGTTGTCTATCAACCATTATCCTAGTTATGAATCCTTTTACCCGAGTGGAGTTTAGTCCTAGCTCGGGGGTGACCCACTACACAGAGTGATGAGTTGTGTTTTCTAAGGCTGGGAGGTTCGTGGAAGGTCTGCACATAGTTGGTGATATTCCTACCAAGATAAGTGTCAATTGTGTGATAAATTTACATGTTGCATTATTATTTATGTGTTTATTTGTATGGATTTATCATATGCATGGTTATAACTTCCTTTGTATTTATGGGTATTGCCTATACATGTTGCATGTATATGTTTACTATCATGTTCGTATGAAACTGTGTATTTACAGTATGCATTTTCTGTTTATGTTTTATATATATTTCCGTAAGAGTTATGTGTGTGTATATTTTAATTGCATGTTGTTCAAAAAAATTATGTGGCATAGCTCAGTTGGATGCTGGGTATGTTACAGTATATTCCGTAGAGAGAAAGAAAGTGTTCTCTCATCTATCGTGGCCTGGCCTGGGTGGTCGGGGATGTTACAATATGGTATCAGAGCTTCATTTTTCAACATTGAACCTGGATGGGCCGAGCAAGTTGATTTGAAGTGAAATTTCAAATCAAGTTACTAAATTTCAAGTTACAGAGCATCCATGGTAAAATTTAGAAGAAAAGACATGGAATTGGGAAAAGCCCCAATTTCTATTGTTAAATTCATGAGAAAATGGATAAATTCAGCCAAGTGGTGATATATGATTGGTTTAATATATGTTCTACCAAATTCAGACTTGGAATTGGTCAAATTTGAAGTTACAATGAAGCCATGACAAATGGAGAGAGATTAGTAAATAAAATTCTCAATTCGTGAATAGATTTTGGGTAAATGCATTCCAGAAATGTCAACCCATAATGATTTTTTGTTGCATAGGTTGAACTAGTGTTATCGAGGTGAAATTAAATGAATTTGATAGTTGCAGAATGTCTATGGTAGATGTTGGGAAAAAGTTAGGAAAAAGCCCTAATTTATGCAGCGGAATTCACAAGGAAATTGATGTGCATAAAAATAAGTGTGCGCAGGTGAGCACACTAAAAATGCATGATACACAGTGAAAATATTGTGATATGTAAAATTGGGCACTTTGCAGAAAACAAATGTTGGTGTGCAGGTGTGCACATTAAATTTTTGCGACGTGTGGAAAAATGTTGGCATGCGGGCGCGCACACTAAATTTAGCATTTTGCGGTGTGGATACGCATAATAAGGTGCACGTGGTGTGCAAATACATAATAATGGCGCATGTGGTGTGCGTAGTATTGGAAGAGCGTAGAGGATCTTGTTGGTGCGCATAGAATATGAGTATAAGTTTTTACGCAAAAATGTAGTAAATGGACTATTGGTGCATGGTAGGGGCGTACTAAACTTTGGCATGGAGTCACACGTAGAGTGAAATGCATGTAGAATATCATCGCGCAATACAAAAAATGTATGCAATAGGTAATAGTGCAAGAACCGAAACCGCACGCGGTGAATATTGGCGCGCAACACAAAAGTAGTGTGCACCAGTTATTGGTGCATTAGAGAAGTGATTCATGGTAAAAATGGATGCACGGAGCATGATTTACCTTGTGTTGTTGCTGCGCATGGTGAATATGGGTTTACAGGTTGAAATTTTTAAGCGCAAAGTCGTTTGGAGGGTGAACAACAACAAAAAACCAATGATTTTCTGCGACGTTTTATATCATTTGAATGCCATCTTTTTGCAGTGCGTTTTTGAGGTCCTTAAGAGTGTTTTTAGGTACTCGAAAATCACAAGAAAAGAGTGTGCCAAGGTACACTCTACCTTTGCAACTCAAATAAAATAGCTCAGAGAGAGATTTCTAATGGTGTAAATCGTTCATCAAACGAAGCTTTTATGAGAAAGTTACAGCACAAACAGTGGAAGGTAAATTTTAAGATCCATCTAACTTCAAAGAGCCATAACGTTCTGCTCCAGAATCAAATTGAGGTGCAGGAGAAGTCAATGGAAATCTATTGAAACATATAAGATAGTCCCAGAGCTGATTTAAATTTTTGGGCATGTTAAAATTGTTTAATATGGAAAAGAAGGTACCTATAACATTCCATACCAAAAACAAGAATTGGCCTAGAACTTCAGTAGGTTGTAACTAGCATCCAAGAACCCAGAAAACGATGAAACTTAGACAGAATGTCCATAATATTTATATGAGGAAACCCAATTGAGATATTACGAAAATTCCAATGGAGTAGGTGCAAAAATCCATAATTACAACGCAGAGTTGAGCCAAGTTGAAGAATGAACAAAACAATTAATGGGCAATTTTCAAATAACCATAACTTTCTTCTCAAGACTCGGAATTAAGCATGGGAGCAGGTGTTGGAAAGGTATCAGAGAGTAGAATATAAATATTCACCCATAAAATTGATCCGAGCATTCAATTTTTCAGGAAATCATAAGAAAGGGTTCTGATATATTATTGAACCAAAATGGTTCATATTTTCATGAAATTGTTGAAACAGTTAACCTGACAAAGTTTTGTTGGCTGCACATTTTGCATAGTTAAAAACAACTAGATCAATTCAATATCATCACAGAGACCACAGTAATGGAAGAGGCACAAAGAAATTACATCCAAGAAGATGAAATCAGAGGGATGGATGTCCATTTAGGCATTGAAGGAACACACTCCAATGGACATGGAGAAGGAAGGGATGAAAACATGAATATGGTAGAGACCATTAAGAATTTGCATAAGGATGTCTAAAGCCATAAATATGATAATGAAAGCCTTATGAGAGAGAATGAGAATCAAGATGAATTCAACATGAATTTAATGCAGAGCTTAAACATAACAGAAAAGAAGTTGGATAAGGAGAGTGGATCAAAAAAATTAGGAAGTCATAGGTCTCTTGATGAGAAACAAAGAACAAGAAGTGTTAGAAGACATCACCATCACTCCCTGAGGCATTCCAATAATAAAGAAGACAACATCTCAAGTCCATCCCCTGTCACAGAGAATAAGAGGTGTGGGATGGATGAGCTATGAGAATAAATTAACAAAATCAAACCTCCTACATTTGATGGTGAGCACAAGAAGGATGAAGATACAGAGATATGGTTGTTGGGCATGAGAAAGTATTTTCAATTACATAATTGTTCTTCTCATGCATAAGGTATAATTACCATCTATGAACTCAAGGGAAAGGAAACCATGTGGTGGGATTATCTTGTGCAGGTGCAACAAATTAAAGAGAAAAGTGTTACTTGGAGGGAATTCAAGTATTTTGAGAAGAAATACTTGACTAAGAGATACTATGAAAATAAAATGAAAGAGTTATTTGAACTCAATCTTGGCAATATGGCAATAGATGAATATGAAAGAAGGTTTTTAGAACTACTAAATTATGTCTCTTTCATAAAGGATGAGACAATTAAGATTCAAAGGTATTTGAGTGGATTTCCATCATTCATCAATGAAAAAATACAATATGATGATCCCAAGACATTGGAGGAGACCATAAGGCGAGATAAATGCCTATATGATCAACAAAAAGCAAGGCCAAATTTATAAAAAGCTTGGGAAGACAAAAAGAAATTCAAGATGGGTCAGAGGAAGCAGGGAACTAAGCCACCATTCTTCAGAAATAATCCTCAGGGATAGCCAAATTATAGAGAACCTAGAATGATTGAGGCAGGGGGTCAAAGGCAAGATGAAACAGGGGAGGACATGGGTAGAAATCTACCAAGGATCTATGCAGCCCCAGACAACAAGAAAACAAAGTATCAGTCACATATGATTGAAGTGGAAGTTATGATCAACAACCAAACCATTGCTATTTTAATTGATTCAGGAGCTAATCATAGTTATATAGATCCTAATATGGTGGAAAGTTTGCATTTTCCAGGAAGCAAGCATGGAAAATATTGGATGGTGTAGCTGGCTACCAGATCCAAAAGAAAATTTAATGAGATGGTTAAGTCATGTCTTGTGGACATGAATGGACTGAACACCAGGGAAGATTTGAACATCTTGCCTTTAGGTTCCTATGACTGTATAATTGGGATGGATTGGTTGGACCAACATCATGCTATCCTAGATTGTCATAATAAGGAATTTACTTTATTAGATGAGGAAGGGACCCTAAGAAAAGTGCAAAGAATTCCCAGGGTAGTAACCATGAGAGAAATTTCATCATTGTAGCTGAAGAAATGTTACAGAAAAGGGTGTCAAATATTTGCATCTCACATGGAAGAGACATCTAAAGATAAGGTGTCAAATTTGGAAGATCATGTAGTCCTGAAATATTTTGAAGATCTGTTCAAGGAGGTAGCGGGACTACCCCCAAAGAGAGATATTGATTTCTCTATAAATGTAATGCCTGGAGCAGCTCTAGTATCAAATACTCCTTATAGAATGAGTACACTAGAGTTGAGGGAGTTGCAAATGCATCTTGAAGAACTTCTGAAGAAGGGGTATATATGCCCAAGTGTGTCACCTTAGGGTGGCTCAGTGTTGTTCGTAAATAAGAAAGATGGGAAATTAATATTGTGCATTGATTTCAGACAAGTGAATAAAGTGACTGTAAAGAACAAGTATCCTCTGCCAAGGATTGATGATCTCTTTGATCAATTGAAAGATGCAAGGATATTTTCAAAGATAGATATCAGGTTAGGATACCATTAGGTAAGGATTAAAGAGGAAGATACTAGTAAGACTACCTTCAGGATAAGGTATGTACATTATGAGTTCATAGTGGTGCCATTTGGGTTATCAAATGCACCAACTATTTTCATGTGCTTAATGAATGGTGTTTTCCGAGAATATTTAGACAAGTTTGTCATTGTCTTTTTGGATGAAATCCTTGTATATTCCAAGTCAGAAAAACAACATGAAAAACACTTGAGGATGGTGTTGTAATTTTTAAGGGAGCATCAGTTGTATGCCAAATTGAGCAAGTGCTCTTTTTATCAGAAGAAAATTCTTTATTTGGGACATATCATTTCAAAGGATCGGGTAGCAGTGGATCCTGAGAAGATAGAATCCATTAAAGAATGGTCAGCACCAAAGAATGTGATAGAGGTCAGATCATTCATCGGCCTTGCAGGCTACTATAGGAGATTTATTGAGGGATTCTCAAAGATTGCACCCCAATCACTTCCTTACAAAAGAAAGGTGTGAAATTTCAGTGGACATTGGATTGTGAAAAGAGTTTCCAACACTTAAAAAAATTATTAACAAGTGCTCCAATACTAAGGATTGCAGACCCAAATGAAGACTTCATTGTATGCAAAAATGCATGTAAAGAAGGACTTGGTGTAGTCCTCAATCAAAATGGGTTTGTTATATGTTATGAATTAAGGAAGTTGAAGGAGCATGAAAGACATCATGCCACTCATGATTTGGAGTTGGAAGCCATAGTGAATGCCTTAAGGAAATGGAGACACTGTCTCATGGGGAAAAGGTTTGAGCTAAGAACATACCATAATGGTCTGAAATATTTATTTGATCAGCCAACTCTAAATGCTAGGCAAAGCAGATGGTTAGAATTTCTAAGTGAATATGACTTTTATATAAATCATATAAAGGGGAAAGAGAACAAAGTGGCGGATGCACTCAGCAGAATAATGCATCAATTGTCTGCTACAACCATTATAATGTACCAATAAGATTTTAAGGACAAAATTTTAAAGGATGAAAAATTAGATTTGCAATACAAGGAATTAGTGGCAAAATTACAGCAAGGTAATTTGCAGCAAAAAATTGAAGAATACAAGCTAGATAATGATGAAATTCTCATGTATAGGGGCAACATTTATGTACCAAATTCTAGTGAATTGAAAAATATGATATTGAGAGAAATGCATAACGTGCCTTATGATGGGCACCTAGGTTATCAGAAAACTATTGCAGTTGTGAAGAGCCAATATTATTGGCCGAGAATGAAGAAAGAAGTTGTTGATTTTATTGTCAAATGTTTGGAATGTAAAAAGGTAAAAGTTGAGCATACACACCGAGTTGGTTTTCTACAACCATTGCCCATTCATGAGTGGAAATGGGAAGTGGTAACAATGGATTTTATCGCCAAGTTGCCCAGAACAAACAAGCAACATGATTTTATCATGGTAGTGGTGGATAAGCTTACTAAGGATGCCCGTTTTATTCCAGTTAAGCTCACTCACAAGGCAACCAACATTGTTGATGTTTATATCAGGGAAATTGCTAGATTACATGGCATACCCAAGACAATTGTGTTTGATAGAGATCCAAAATTTACCTCAAAATTTTGGAAAGGATTATTTAATGGATTTGGAATAAATTTGAATTTTAGTACATCTTATCATCCAGAATCAGATGGTCAAACAGAGAGGGTGGATCAAGTGATTGAGGATATGTTGAGGATGTATGTGATGGATAAACCATCAAAATGGGAAGACTACCTACACTTGGTAGAGTTTTCCTATAACAATGGGTACCAAACATATCTAAATATGAGCCCATTTGAGGCACTTTATGGTAGAAAGTGAAACACACCAGTAAGATGGGATAATCCAACAGATAGAGCAGTGGTTGGGACATATTTTCTCAGGGAAATGGAGGAGAAAATAATAAAATAAAGAAAAATTTAAAGGTTTCCCAAGACAGGCAGAAAATCTATGCTGATAAGGGAAAAACTCACAAGGAATTTAAAGTGGGAGACCATGCATTTTTGAAAGTGAAAGCCAACAAAAGTTCCTTCAAGTTGGGAAATTGTTGAAAGTTGGCAGCTCGCTATTGTGTGCCATTCAAAATCCTAGAGAGGATTGGTACAATATCTTATATGATTGCATTGTTTGCATCTATGTATGTTCATAATGTATTCCATGTATATTTGCTCAAGAAATATAGACCTGATGTTAATCATGTTATTAATTGGAATGTGATTCAGGTGGAGCAAGAAGGCATTTTCCAAGTGCATACAATACTCATTTTCGATCGAAAAATCAAACAGCTCTGGAATTGAGCCATAGGCCTTGTAAAGGTTGAATGAACCTGGTATGGTCCTGAGGACGCTACTTGGGAGCATGAGAATGCAATGTAGGCATAATGACCATATATTTTTTAGGACTTTTGAAATTTTGTTGTATATGTGTACATAATGCACTGAGGACAGTGCATAAATAAGGGGATGGGATTGTAATATCCCTAGGCTGAACCTAATTGCAAATGTAAATGCAAATGTACTTAAGCTGGTGAGTTGTTTGATATCATTTTGTATGCACCTTTCATGGCATAGTGCATGCATGTACTACGCAGTAAAATGATGAAGTGTGCACATTCGAAGATATCGCGCGCAACAACTTAAGTGCGCACGATTTTGAGGCCAGGGAGCCTTTGTGTACATATTGTGTTTATAGGCTGGTGAGACAATTATTATAAGTTGGTATGCTTATGTTTTGATTAGGCCAGAGAGCCTATTTTTGAATATATGTCTCATCATTAATATAAAATACATCGTTGCGTGAAGACCGACCACGATAAAGGAGTATGGGGGACTAAACTCCACTAGTTAAGGGAAAGCAGGGGGATAAAAGTTAAAGAAAAGGGATAATATAGGGATCTTAAGCTAAAAAAGAATATTGTATTAATATTTCTTAAATATAAAGTATGGAAAATTATTTTATCCTAAATTCCAAAGTTGGGGACAAGTGGGCCAAAGTAGCTCCCAACATGAAAAGTGTCAAGTTGGGAACATGTTCATACATATTTTTTGGACTTAATTCATTTTTCATTTTATTTCCATCATTCCTTCCATCATCCAGTCAATCATCCATAAGCATTCACACACCCATTGAGATATCCTTCATACCTTCATGATTGTACCTAAACCTGTAGCCATAGCCATTATGTATGTGTATCTCGTTAGCTTGGGAGATGGATTGATGAAGCGGGTTATCAGGCCTGTGGGATATTGAAGAGGTAGATTGTCAAGCCCGTGAGCAATTCTCTTGGTGAGAGAATTGTTGGGAATTTATTTCCTGAAGGTGCTAAACTACAACTACAGGGCTCTGAGACTTCATGTCTGGCCTATTGTTGAATCTCAGAAAGGAAGTGGGGAAACCGAAGGACTGTTGAGAAGAGAAGGGGCACACTTCCTAGGTGGGATAGGCATGTGGTGAATGAGGGACTGTAGGATGTTAGTTTGATTTGGCACCTATGATGGAGTCTTTCCTATTGTCTATGAATCATTAGCCTGGTTAGGAATCGCTTTACCCGGGTGGAGTTTAGTGACAGATCGGGGTGACCGACTGCTAAGAGTGATTAGCAGTATGGTATAAGGCTGGGAGGTTTGTGGAAGGTCTTCATGTAGTTGGTTATATTCCTACCAAGATAAGTTTCAATTCTGTGATAAATTTACATGCTTCATTATTATTTACGTGTTTATTTTTATGGGTTTATCATATGTGTGGTTATAAATGGCTTTGTATTTATGGGTATTTCCTGCACATGTTGCATCTATATGTTTACTATCATGTTCGTATGAATATGTGTATTTACAGTATGTATTGTCTGTTTACATTTTATATATATATATTCGCAAGAGTTTTCTGTGTGTATATTTTAATTGCATGCAGTTCGAAAAATTTATGTGGCATAGCTCAATTGGATGCTGGGTATATGCTGGGTATATTTTAATATGTTCTGTAGAGAGAAAGGAAGTGTTCTCTCATGTATCATGGCCCGACCTAGGTGGTCGGGGATGTTACAAATAATATTTAACTAGTACTACCAAATAGTAATATTCAACAACATAAATACAACAAATTTGAGATTTAAATGATATTTAACTCTACACATGATACCTTTGATGTAGGTGACTTTTCCATCGCAGATGGACATTCCTCAACATCATTTATTCCCACAACTTCTAGAAACACAAGAAC
>SNQJ01S0117532.1:2140-27678 GCA_010110895.2 Picea sitchensis
GGCACTTCATCTCCTAGGGTTAGGTTTTTGGATGTCTAGGGTTTTTAACATTCCTGTTTATTGTAAAAAGGCCTTCAGAGCCTCATTTTAATCATCTTCTTGCGAATGAGTGCAACCGTCACATCTCTTCTCAGAGATAAACTGCCACCATTCTAGCGAGTCTTTCACTCTATGTTTTTACAATCTCTGTACATGTATTTCATTAATATAAATCGTGTATTATTGTATATATATGTTTATGGTTGCATCTCTGACACATTTCTGTTATATTATTGAATATCTGTGATATCTCTGTGCATTTCTTTATTATATCTCCGCTCTCAGTTCGTGCCGAAAATAATTTGGATCAATGGTATCAGAGCAGGTTGCTCTTGATCATTTTTCAGTGCATGTCCCCAATGAGGTTTGAGTATATAAATTTGGGTCTCAATCTTGTCTCTCTTGAATACAATCGGTCTCGCACACCCAAGAAACCCTCAATGGAAGAAGAAAATAAAAACGACGGAGCAAACAATCCTATCAGTCTGTTGCTTGAGCAAGATCTCACGTGACAGAGGAATGAAATGATGGAGAATTTTTCCCACATCCTTCAACATTTGTCGATAGAAACAAGAGAATCTTCATCAAATGGCCACTTTGGAAGCACCTCGCCTTTCAAGGTACAAGTTAATTTTGATATTCCTGTATTGGAAGGACAGATAGATGCATAAGCCCTAGACAAATGGTTAAATCTGCTAGAAGGTTATTTCTTTGTTCACAATTTTTTCGACAGAGAAAAGATCACCTTCGTACTCCTTAAAGATCTCACTCATGTCAAACATTGGTGGGAAACTTACTGGGAGAAAATTTCCACAGAGGAGTCTAGAATATAGGGGGTCGAGCCCACTTGGGATTTTTTTTTGGATGCGGTAAAGGAGCAGTATTACCCTGTTGGAAACTATGAGGACTAGTACATGAGATGGACCACACTGCGGCAAGAGAGGGGCCAAGAAGTTATAGAGTTCACCAATACCTTCCATACCTTGCACACCAAGCTGGGTATCAAAGACTCCGAGTGACATTTAGTTCTGAAATACCATGGGGCTCTACACAGATACATCCAGACTGAAATGGATTTTCTGAACATCTCATCACTCGATGCTGCTTATCGATATGTTGTTAAAATCAAGCATAAATTTAAGCACCAGAATAAACGAGAGTTCAGGTTTGCAAATCCACAACAACCAAAGTATGATAAACAAGGCCCAAACAAACAGTCTCCTGAAAACTAGTCCAAGACACAGGAAAAGAAGGGTCAGAGGAAGACAAAGAAGGACACCAGAAAATGGTGCGAGTTCCACAAAAGCCCCTGGAAAAACACTGATGAATGTCCCTCAAAACAGTGATTGGTGGCCAAGATCAAAGACAAAGAGCCGAACCCTGATTCCGAATCTGATTATGAAAATATTGGTAAAGGACAGATCATTGATGCGGACCCCACTGCTATTGTCATGACCACAGTAATTCAACTAGAAGAACCAACAGATCTTGAAGAGGGGGAGCGCCTTTTTCATTCACATATGTGGGAAGGGGACCCCGCTGCATTTTATTGTTGATAGCGGAAGTCAGAAGAACCTCATCTCAACAAAGGTCATCAAACATTTGGGATTGTCGACAACACCACACCCGCGGAGATACAACATCAGGTGGCTTCGCCAAGGATGAGATCTTCGTGTCAACCAACAATGTTGATTGTCATATGGAATCTAACCCTTCAAGGATGAGGTATTATGTAATGTTGCCCCACTAGATGTCTTTGATCTTCTCTTGGGCCAACCATATATGTGGAAGTGCCATGTTGTTTATGAGTCTTGACCTCGCAGTGTCATTGTTTCTCTGGGGGGTCATCTCTACAGAATACCAGAGGTAGTTCCAACTAGTGTTCCACCTAAAAAGTGTCGCAAGGTAGTATCTCATACTACAAAATTTAGCTTCTTCACAATCTATTCAAAAGGAGAACAGAAGGACACTGCAACCACTACAGCCTCGCCCCAAGCACCTTCTATCCAACAGAAGCAGGTCGACAAGGCTGCAACAAAGCACAAAGATTCCTTTTGCACACCATCCTCTCATGTAGCCCAACTTGTCGAACAGCCTCAGCCTCGACAGGTTCGTGACAGACTTCCACAAACTGAGCAACACGACGTCTCCGACAAGGAAAGCAACTCACCAAGATGCAGATTCAACAAACGCTTTTCCCTCTCCCCCGGGAACTCAACGCAATGGAGACAATTACTTCCTAAGGAGGGAGTATTGATCCAGGTGGATATCGGTGACCACCCACCTTTTCCGACTGGCTTAAAACAATTTTCTGACAATTTTGGCAATTTACTATTTTTAGCATCTTTTAACTTCCGGGGCCATTTTGAGGGCCCAAATAAAGTTTTTTTAGGATCAACCCAACTCAATAATATACAAAGGAATTATTGAGGCCCAAAAATGAATCTCCTCGAAGATACCTTTCCAATGGGCTATCATACACCTAAAACAGAGATCATATGCAAAAGTTACAACCCCAAGAAGTTAATGTACTAACTTACCCAAACGGGGCCCACATGACTTTTGGCACTTCATCTCCTAGGGTTATGTTTTTTGGATGTCTAGGGTTTTTGGCATTCCTGTTTATTGTAAAAAGGCCTTCAGATCCTCATTGTAATCATCTTCTTGTGAATGAGTGCAACTGTCACATCTCTTCTTAGAGATAAACTGGCACCATTCTAGCGAGTCTTTCACTCTATATTTTTACAGTCTCTGTACATGTCTTTCATTAATAGAAATCATGTATTACTGTATATCTGTGTTTATGGTTTCATCTTTGATACATTTATGTTATATTATTGAATATCTTCGATATCTTTGTGCATTTCTTTATTATATCTCCGCTCTAATTTCGTGCCGAAAATAATCTGGATCATTACCAAACATAGATTCAATCTTGCCCCAAGCTTCTTTGGGGTCATCAATTTCTTGAAGGTGGTACCTTAAATCAGGAGAGATGGACATTCTGATTAGTCCTCATGCTTCGTCACTCGTATTATCCCATTTTTCTTTCTTATCATCATTAGTGGGTGCTTTTTCCTTTCTTAAGGTAATCCGATACAGACCTTTATTTCTTAATAAATCTTCCATATGAGATTTCCATTGGAAGTAGGTGTTGCTGGTAAGCAAGACATTACTTGTAGAATCCATATTAAATATGCATATAATGTGGATTTAAAAACTGAAATTTATGATTTGGATGGAAAGATCTCGAAAACTTATGCGGTTTTAAAAAAACGGCACTGAAAACGGACTTCTGATGTGAGAGTTATGCCCTTTTTAAAAAAAAGGCATAAACGGTAACCAACTGACCATGTGATAGTGTAAGCTGCTTTATGAAGTGACCCACTTTTATAAAGAGAAGTGATGATCACTTTTACAATGAAGATACTTTATAACATAAAAGTTGCATGCAAAATAAATATCTCTAAAATAAAATATTAAAGCTACTTAAAGTGATTAACTTTTATACTTGAAGTGAAATATACTTCATAATTTTAGCATGAAATTTTTCAAAAAAGGTAACAAAAGAGAGACTTGAACTGAAGACCTCTTACTTAATAACACAACTTTTAACCAAATGGTCTAGCAAAACATATTGCAATGTTCAGAAGGAGGATTGGGGGTGTTGTTTTTGTTGTTGTTGTTGTTGTTGTTGTTGTTGTTGTTGAAGATGGCCTTGGAGAGCATGCTAAAAAAAACTCTTTTCACACAAGAAAAACATTTCGCTTTTCGATGACAACAAGGATTAGATCTCAGTTAGCTTACACGGAAGATGCACATTTTCCTATTTGTTTTTGATTTTTCGAGATCGCATAGGGCGCGGGGCAAAGAGAATGCGCAGATCTAAAAGAGTAGCAACCTAGAAACAAATAATATCAAACCGAAATAAAACCAAAATAAAACTTTGCAGAAATTTAAAAAATGCGTAGTCAGGCTTTATACATCTGTATCTGACTGTAATGGTCGTATCTTGGGCAAATGGAAACCTTTTCGAGTGAAAAGAAAAATTTTCCTGACTGAAACGAGTGCTCTAGACACAATAGAACAGTCCTCTCAGCCCATAAATGTATGGAAATGATAGAAAATGGAGATGAGGCAACTCGGCTTCACGATCTCGATCTACAACAGGAGCGGGTCTTCAAACAGGCTCTGATACCATGTTCGAAAACACATGTATTCCAACAGAGGACGAACACCTTAAGTAACCACTCACATAACCAGATCAAATATCAACACATCGATGTTGTAACGTGGTAAAACCCCTACGGGGAAACATCCACGACCCCAACCAACGCGGCCACTTGGAGCAGTATATTAATGCAAAGAAAAAGATTACAAAGAGATTTTACAAGAGAGTTTCTCACAATCGATCATCGGAAAATGACCCTCCATGCTCTTTAAATAGAGATCATGGACCAATTGGGTGTTAAGCGACAGATCAATGGTCGTTAAGATCGAGGAGAGTATGAACCGTCATATCACTCTATGTCGGGAACATATCGCGACCGTCAGATTTCCTAAATACAAATGGATACTAATGCATACTAAAGAAACACACTAAGAAACACACTTTTACCTAACGAAATATTAGACCAAGTAGATCTTAACTAACTCCTAAGCGTCTAAATATCCTAACAACACGTGTCATAAAACTGTCACAAATACATCATGTCCATCAGTCAAGGGATGTGGCGCTCATATAGACCGTGACAGGTGGCACTCGTTTAAAGCATATCTTGTGTTCGTCATCTATATTGTTTTAGGTGACATGTGGAACATATTCTTTATATCACACATCAGCCTTTTGACGTGTCTTATAGCTCATTTGTAGACCCTTTTAAATATTTCACAACAAACTATCTTCGGGACTTCAGAACTTTATAGATTTGAGGTTTTTGTTGTTTAGATGCCTTGAAACTTCCCAAGTGCGAAGTCCGGAAGTGACCTTTGAAGGTTTTCTTTTAAAATTAGAGAAGGCTTATAATGCGGAGAAAACGAGAGCGGTTTGATCAAATTTAATGGAATTCATCAACGAATGATATTGTAACGGCCTTATTAATACATAACGATCATGGATTTATTTAATTGAAAAGCAGTTCCCTAAGTTGTTTTGATGAATTTTTAATTTTTAAGAGGTAAAAACAAAAGATCTTAAAATTCAAAAGTTTAAAATCCTAAAGTGTTCTAACAACTTTAATTATCTTACAAGATGAAGAAGATATTCTAGGATTGGGTATTCGGGGATTCATCCAACTTAGACATATCAGTCAATTGTTCATTTTTACAAGACAAGGTTCAAATGTGGAAATGGTGATGGAAGACACTTTGGAAAACCCACAGTTCAGAATAAAACTAACACCTATATGTGGTTTCAGATCAACCACACCTGTGCATTTGGAGTTTCAAAATCGCACAGGTTTCAAGAACAAGCGACAACTTAATATGTATTTACAAGTTCCATTGATCTTTGGCATTGGCAATTAATTGTGGGCTAGAATTTTCACTTGTTGTCAAATCACCATTTTCTAGTGCAATATTTTATCCACATACTCATTTTGTATTGTGTTTGTATCATTAAAAAGAGTGTGAGAAAATATGAACACAAACTATGAATTGATTTTTGGCTCTAACTATGTATAGTTAATTTACAAGCCTTATTGATGTTTGGCCTTTTGTTGATTCTTGAATCTGTCAGGACCAAAAAAAACAATCTCACGAGGATGCAAATCCTCCTGCGATTTTATAGACACGATACTCCTCTGTCCAAGATTTATAAAATGTGGGACCTTTAAAGAAGTTCCTCAAATGAAACTAAAATACATATAACAAAAAATGGATTTTTTTTTTTTTCTTGTAGAAAGAGAATTCCTGTGAATGGACCTGGAGATGCACACATTCATATATGTAAAGTAAATAAATGGAACTTGCTCACATCCATCGTAGCAGGGATAATGATATTTGATCACCTAAAAATTAAAAGAAAATGATCAGCATGCACAAGAGAACTTTGACAGTGTGATACATGGGTAGCTCAAAAACGATAATGATAGAACAACCTCAAATATTTTATATTTAGATAATCTGGGTTACAAAATACAGTCGAGATTATTCCCAAAATAGATCTCTTGGAATTTCTAAAAAATATATAGTTCAATACATATTCTTTGAAATTTAAATGCGTTTGTCATAATCATTGGGATTGGGGCTCCCACAGACCATAAAGAAAATATGTGTAAGAATGAATCTTGTAGAAATAAGAAAGTGGGCACTGGAAGACAACAAGACCTAGCAAGAAGAAAGATAAAATTGTCAGTCCTAGGTTAAACCTTTCTATTTAAATTGGTAGAGTAACTGGATGAGGAGATTGACAAAGACAAAAGAATGTGATCAATATGAACTTACTATGATGGTATATCATGCCTTTACATTTTCTATTTGATGTCCTTTTATGGCTTTCCTTAGTAGTTATGGGAACTGTCTCAACCGTCCTTTTCCCTTCATTAATAAGCTTGTCGACAACCTTTTTGAACCACTCCTCAATGTAGCTCTTCATGGGTGCCACATTGATTTCATGCTGGATTTTTATATTGAAGATTTCACCTTCCAAGCCCTTTAGATCAATAGATATTTTGCACAATTATTCTTCAATATCTTGGTTTTTAATCGAATAATCAACTAGCTAGTTTTCCGTGTCATCTTCACCATATTCAAGAATTCCATAGAATTTTTCAAACAACAGCCCTTTAAAGATCTCAACTTGTTCATCAAATGCTTTCTTGGTTAAAAACAACGAGTTGAGTATCAATTTCGGGTCTTGGAATTCATTGGTGTTGCTAGCTAGATCTATCTCAGTTAGCTTCTTGAATAGTTCCTCTCTTCTAGTTATGGCATGGCTACATGCTTGAATGATACCATTCAAGTTTTTTATCTTTTCTTTCCAGCATGCGTTTAGTTTCTTTATTCGATTTGAGGAAGGGAGATCCTCCTCTCCTCTTCTCAATTTTGTCATACTAGTAACTTTAACACCAAATGGTACAACTGCATCGAGGTATAAACCTTTCTTGTTTTTCAAATTTTCTTGCAAATATTCATGAAAAGCATGTGCTCTTGTTCCAAAAGATACCATACTCTTTGACATCTCCCAAGCCTCTATTATAAATTCCATTATTTTTTTATATTATTTTCCACATAGCCTCGGGCTGATGTGAGAAGGCTTGCTTATCCTTTTAACTTTGTCGCAGGTGTGGTAGGTCTAATCATTGCCAAAGGATTATCCAACATTGGAAGGGGCATTATAGCTCCCTCCAATTCTTTGATTCACTCCTTTAACTTGACATTCTCTACTTCAAGCCCGTCAATAGATTTTTCTAGAGCATCTCCAGTTTCTTGGTGTATCTGAGATATGGGAAGGTCGCATGTTCTGTAGGTTAATCTCTGAACCATATTTCCCCTTCTTATTATTTACATCTATTTTTTCAATAATCAAATTTTTGGATTTGTTGAAAAAAAAAGTGGTCTGAAATACAAAAGACTCTTCTTTGTCGAAGGTCTCAGTCCCAACTATTTCCATCTGATGGTTCTGGGGAGTAGTTCTCTCTAGCTGATCGTCATTGGGGAAAACTTTTTCAATTTCAATTTCTGGTTCCATATCTTCGAGGGAGATATCGTGGATATCACTTTCTCCCCTCTGTCCCTCTTCTTCTTTCACAATGTTTTTTTGTTTCTTTCTCATGGGAAGTTTATGAGAAATTTCAATTTTTCTGAAGGGAGGGTTCTTATCTCCTCCTCCACTTGAAGAACTATGTTTGACTTTCTTACTTGGGTAGGTTATTGGAGAGCTTCTCCGAGATATTGTAGTATTGGGCATGATAGTCGGGGATTGGGAACTTTTCTCACCCAGACGTTTTTGTCTCTTCTTTCATGACTCATTGGTGTTGAGTATTGTCTCTAGGTCATCAATGTCATGAGCAGGACTTCTGATGTGTTATCTTTATATTCATTCAGGATAGCATTAATGAAATAATTTTTGAAACCGATAGTCAATAGGTGTTCTACAAAAATACCATTAGGGTTGAACCCTTTTACTTTTTCAACATATTTCAAATTGACACTATGGAAGTGGCCTGGAAATTCGTCAATCTTCTTCATATTCCTAAATATGAAATTCCCGACTTTCTAAGGCAGAGGTATGAATTTATTTTTTCTCTTTTCATGGAAAAAATGAAACCAATAGGTGTACTTCCTTGCTATCTCAACAACAAACATTGTATCATATATGTGACATGGAAGGAAGGAAGGATTTTATTTGGATCCAAAAATCCTTATAACATTATAGTTCTCCATTATCACTGGGTACTCAAAGAATTATGGTAAGAGGTCCAATCCATTATCATGCTTCTTTAAGAACTCCCTGAAAGTAAGCGTTGGCTCGGGAAGTCTTAACATATTTTAAAATACTTGAGGTGATAGGGAGACTGGGGAATGGTCCTGCAACTGGATAATCTGTTGGTTCAGAATATATCTCTCGGCACACCAAATGACCAAATCCTTACAATTAAAAACTTCAAGGACACAAATTGCTCACGCAATTCCATACGTCCAGATAACTTCCTTCTAGGAAGAAGAGGATGAGTAGTATGAATAATCTTTGGACTATAGAAAACTCTGGTCCTCGCACCCAAAAATATTAAGCATATCTCCACAAAAATGTTGTCGAGCTGCAGCCATAAGGTGATGAGAAAATTCCTTTTCTCCTGATAGTATTTAAAATGAATGTTGGAGGGTGGTAATATAATCTCCCGTAAATATTGGTTTAATGTGTTTTAATGGGAGATGTCCTCGAGATTTTTTCTTATTAATGCCAATCTTTTTGAACCTTTTGTGGTGATTTTTTACTAATAAAACAATAATTAATGTTCATTGGGAAGGGCGTGAAGGTGAAAGGGATGGACAGGAGCGAAAAATGCTTTGAAAGTTTTGTGAACTCGGGAGTCTAGGAACCCACAAATCTGTGACAATAGGAGGTGACGAATCGGCTAAGTATGGAAAGGTGGGGCAGTTAGATGGATTCATCATAGGTAGAGTGAAGCTTGAGATTTCGAGGAGTCTAGGGTCAAATTGTAGATCACAAATTTTTTGGGTGCAAGATGTATATCACGGAACACGGGGCATGAGAGTTATGAATTAGTAGATCAAACTATCAATGAGTTCAAGCGACTGGGGTGCACCTGAGGTGCCTGTGATAAAATATAATTCTTTGATGAATATTTGTTTGTATCGCAACATGTGACAGTAATTGTGTCTTGATAGTATTTAAAACGAACGTTGGAGGATGATAATATAATCTCCCGTAAATCTTGGTTTAATGCGTTCTAATGGGAGATGTCCTCAAGATTTTCGCTTATTAATTCCAATATTTTTGAACCTATGTGGTGATTTGTCACTAATAAAATCATAATTAATGTGCATTGGGAAGGGCACGAAGGTGGCGGGGATGGATGGGAGAGAAAAATGCTTTGAAACTTTTGTGAACCTAGGAGTCCGTGAACCCGCAAATTTGTGACAACAAGAGGTGAATAATTGACTAAGTATGGAAAGGTGGGGTGGTCAGATAGACTCATTGTAGGTAGAGTGAATCTTTTTATTTTGAGGAGTCTAGTGAATTATAGATCACGTAAGTTTTGTGTGCAAGATGTATATCACGAAACACGGGGCATGAGAATTCGATAGCACCAACCCGGGAACTCACAGTTATAAAATTGGCTAATTATGGAAAGGAACGATGGTCGGTCAGACTTGTGATGTGAGGATATAGATGGAGATGAGGATTTTCCAGTCCGCCAACCTGAGAACCCGTGATCATAGAAATGCGACTAAGTATAGGACCAGAAAGGGATAAGAGAGGGGAAGAAGAAAAGGGAAAAATGGGTAATTATAGAAGAGGGAAAAGAAAGGGAGAAAATAACTTTATTCCTCACACAACAACACTTGGTCTGATAATTATCAAGCAGAAGAAACACATCAACAGTGGCAAAAAAATTCCAAGGTGGCGGGGATGGATGGGAGAGAAAAATGATTTGAAACTTTTGTGAACCCGGAAGTCCGTGAATCTATGGCAATAGGAGGTGAATAATTGAATAAGTATGTAAAGGTGGGGCGGTCAGGAGGACTCATCGTAGATAGAGTGAATCTTGTGAGTTCGAGGAGTCTGGGGTTGAATTGTATATCATGGAAGTTTTATGTGCAAGATGTATATCACGGAACACGGGGAATGAGAATTCGATAGCGCCAACCCGAGAACCCATGGTCATAAAATTGGCTAAGTATGGAAAGGAATGGCGTTCGATTAGATTCGTGATGTGAGGATATAAATGGAAATGAGGATCTCTCAGTTCGCCAACCTAGGAACCCGCGATCATAGAAATGCGACTAAGTATAGAATCATGAAGGGATAATAGAGGGAAAGAAGAAAAGGGAAAAATGGGTAAGTATAGAAGAGGGAAAAGAAAGAGAGAAAATAACTTTATCCCTCACACAACGACACTTGGTCTGATAATTATCAAGCGATAGAAACACATAAACTATGGGAAAAACATTCTCAGCTATGAAATATACTTGGATCTTGACAAACTCTCATTCAACTTTAAAGAGATTTTATTTATATTTATTTCAATATTATTCATATTATTTTATTTTTATATTATTTTTGTGGCCCAAATGTAAACCATGTTCCAATTCTAAGGGTGTTTTTGGCTCGCAATTTTTTCTCAAACCCATAAGAAATAAACAAAATATATGTCTTAACATTTGTATATGCAAGCATATTCTCAAATATTACAAGCTTTAATATATGCACAATAATAATTAAGGAGATGGCATCAACACATTTGTAGATAACAATGGGCTAGCATAATGTTACATACTTACTGTGATAATGCCTTAAAAAAACTAAAATAACCAACATTTTTTACCAATTCAAGATCGACACAAAAAAAAATTTCATATCCCATAATATTCACCTCTGCCAATTCGATAATAGGGAGGTTGATTTGGTAGATCAAACTATCGGTCAGTTCAGGCGACTGGGGTGCACCTGGGGTACCTGTGAGAAAAGATAATGCTTCGATGAAGATTTGTTTTCATTGCAACCTGTGACAGTAAGTTTGTTTTTGATACATTGTTTAATGTGTTGAAACATTATTTTAAGTATTAAACTTCTTGCACCAGATTATTCATTGAATGGTTTGTTGTTTCCCTCCATTTTTTACCTTTATTATGTCACTTGTCTAGAATTGGTGTAATAGTGGGCAAGGAGAAACCTCATCCATATCATCTTTCCAATCTCGCCATGCTCTTCTATTGGTGAACCAACTCTCTAATTGATCAACAATTTGAAAAGAACGAGCATTACAAACTTGTGGTGGCCTAGATCTGCCCTTTAGCAGCCAGGGGTAGAATTTAGGACCAAAAAAAACTATGAATTGGTTTACACATCTCTATAGACAGTTCAATCAAAGAATAGAGAAGTGAGTCATACCTATAGTTTCGAGGATGTGTTTGCATAAGAGGAACATCAAAAAGCTAAAGAGATGTCAATGGAGGGTTGTTGAAATAAAGTTATTGTACTATCAATTTGAGCGTAAGTATAACAATGAAGAACTTGAATTTTAATTTTGTGTGGTCGATAGAATATTTCCATTTGACTTCAGCTAGCACATATTTCTTTTTCTTTTTCAAAACATTTCCAAAAATGAAATATGGTAATTTCATTAATCAAGAAAAACTAGTTAAATGAACTACATATTACATTTGCTCCATGGAACTTGCATTAAAAGGAAAGCCAGGTCATGTATATTGCTTAACATCATAGAAAAAGTGCTAAGATACTAAATCTATTATCCAGTCATAATACAAAGACCAGGCCCATGAGAACCCTGAACTACAACACCAAATCACATGCTCAAAAGTTTGGCAAACACAACACAAGAAAAAATCAGCAAGGAGTGGGCATGGTATCCCTTCTATAACCAAACTCCCAAATGGGCACCAAGAAATTCAATGATTTCTATATTAGTATGAACCAAGATCACTATGAACATTTTCTTATGATATTACTATGAACCAAGATCACCTTGAAGTGACAATGTTCTAACATTACTAGTTATGGAAAAAACTGTCAACGTTTAACTTAATGGACTTTGAACAATGCAAAACTTGCAATATTATTGAAAATGTCTGATGGCTCTGTTCAGAAGAGCAAGCCATTTTGATAGCTCAAATGATGGACCTGATTTATTCATAATTGGGTACTTTGTACAAAATTTTACCTCGTGCTTTTCATTCCTAGACTCAACAATCTTATGCGTTGCCAGTTCACTTTTCCATGATAGTGCAAAACTTTATTCATATTTTGATTGGGTAACATGGATAGAAACAGATCACACTGTTTCATTTCTTGTCAATGCATGATATGTAATCTTTTTTTGGGGGGTTCATCCGATATGCAATATGGCATTGTCCTCGTTTAAGGTAAATTTGCTATGGATGTGGAAGGCATGTAGCATGTAGATAGTCTTTTCCTTTTTCTGCAGTATATTTCATATAACAATTCTGTCAACCCACAAAGCACATCTTGTAATACATGTTATCTAATTGTACATTGTACAACTGTGTTGCCGAGGGTTCAGATGACAGTGTTGGCGCAATGACTATATATGTAAGTTCATTTTGCACCGCATCGTAGACAATCAATTGTGCCATCATTTATGAATGCAGAGGTGGAAGCAAGAGAATTGCAATTGGCACATACAGGCTTGAAGGGGGTCGAGTAGGCATTTGATGCAACTAGAACACCCTCAACCTGCACACATCATCATAGTAGTTAATATATTGAACAATATAATATATATGTGTACAACAAAAAATCTTCACAAAGTTGTTGAAGGAATGTTTTTTGTGCAAATTGTTGTTGGAGGTGTATATGTATATGTAAAATAGTTGGGGAGCTAGTTAGTTTCTTCATATTTTGTACTATGTTTGTTCACCATTTTGTTACAAATGTTTCTTGGGTTGTGCAAAAGATCCTTTCTTTAACATATATTTTCTTCGTTATATTTTTTAACAACATAATTGGAAATTCCCCTTTATGCAATTGTTGTTCCATTGAGGAAAATAAATCTGCATAGGTGTCAAACAATTGTAGTTGCACCATGGAACATTTTAATAGTTATGTAATATGTCTAAGATATATGAGAATGTCAAATAAAATGACACAAAAAAAAGGGTATGGAAAACAATACCATTGCCTTGTCGTTGTCTGAGTTTCCATCTTTTATATGGAGAATATGTTGTGAGCCAACTTTTCTTGCAAATGTGACAGCTACACCAATGGTTCCAATTGGGTAAATGTCGTTGTTCTCTGAAAATTGGTTGATTGTTGTGTCCGGTAAGAAATGATATTTTGAGAAAACCACGGGAACTTTATCGACAACACTTCTTTCATTGAGAAATATATTTCGATCACAATCACCACGACCATATACTGTTTTCGGTAATATATTGAAATTTGTAATGGATATCCCATTACCTAGAAAGATCTTCTCTGAATGTTTCTGGACAAGTTTTGTAGGGATAGTTAGTGTAACTATCATCATGGCTTCATTTTTTGTCACGTCTGCACGCATAATGCATCTACTTTTGTTTTCCTTGTACAAATAGGTGTTATACACGACCAACATGTCTTCGATGAACAATTGTCCAATTCGGCAGTTGTTCAAGCCTTCTATTGATAGTATATTGGGTGGTATAAGTTTAGACCTGGTGACATATTGTTTTAACAGGAAAATTAATGTGAATGGTAGTCTATATATATATATATATTTTTATTTTATTTTATATTTTTTGCAACAATGTAAAAGTAGATGCATGATTTGGATAAAGTATGCAGGCTAGAGTTTTGTAACCATACCTCTTAGTCTCTGGACCTTGCACTATATTGGGTGTTTCACTTGTACTCGTCGATAGTTCTTATGAACTAAAAAACATGTATTGTAAATGAAATAAAAATATTTACCATGGCATAGTTGAATAAATAACTGAGAATATTTGTTTCCTAAACATAGCAAGAGCATAATCTATGAATATTTTCCTTTGTCCTTGTCATTGTGTTGATGTTTGCGATGATTGAATTCTCATTCCCATGTCACTTTTCCAACTTTTTCTGATGCAAACATGTGTACATCGGACATGAAAACAACTAAATATGCATACACATTGTATATTTTTCATAATTGATATGGATGTACATTAATCACATGCATTGTGTTTGATTTACTATTACTGTTGGTATACCTTTTGGAAGATTGTACTTCATCTTCCTCAGTTGTGCCACATAAGGCTTCATCCTCTTGTTCAATTAGTCTATTTTTTTTCAATGTAGCAATGCAAAGAACACAATGGAAATGAATCCAAGTTGCTTTGTACGAACACATGTAAAAAATGTTGAATACAATTTTATATATTTCAATGTAGCAACACAAAAAATACAATTGACATGAAGATAAGTTAATATGTAGGAATATATGTAGTATTTACATATAAAAAAAGAGAGCTGCAAATCAGTAGAATAAATATACACAGAATAAATGAAATACAAAGCAATGGAATATGGAATACATGTAGAAGCATGAACCTTCGTATGTCTTCTTCTACATTTATGGTTAAGAGTTATTTTTCTTGTCCAATTATTCTGTTTGTTTCAATGAAGGAAAGTACAAAATACAATGAACATGAATGTAAGTTGGTATGTAAGAAAAAACAAGGAATATTTACATATATTAAATTAGAATCAAAGGAATAGAATAATAGATAGTGTTAGAAGCATTCACCTTTGTTTTTCTTGATCCATTTCTGTGCCTATATAGAATTATTTCTGTCCAAAATATATTACAAACCAGAAAAAAATAAGAAGTTGTGTGTTTCTAGCTGAATAATTTGGTTTTGTGCAACAAGTTAACCAGATATGCTTTGAGACATGGAAATATGATTTTTTAATATGCTTGATGTATATTTCACAATTCAAGTACAATACAAATTGTATCGTGATCAGACCAGTATGTGTCTAAGATAAAGAGGTTGTATTGTGAAATGGGCACATTTGACCATACATGGTCAATAAGTGTGTTTTGTACATGGTTTATCTTATCCAAAAGAAAGCGGAGACTATAATTGCACATGCAGTTTTTCAATTCTTTTGTTCTAGCATTATTTGGTAGTATGTCAATAATGAAGTCTCCTAGAATGATAATGGTTTCATTCATATGTAAATATTGTAATGCATTTGAAACAACATTCAGTATGTTCGGAAATGTTGCATGCAGAGTGGCATAGAGATTCAATATTGAAATTTCTGATTCATGGAATATTACCCTTGCTAACACCATCTCAACATTGTTTTCTTCGAAATGCATATGCTCCAAAATTGTTACATGTTTTTTCACTAATATCATCACTCCATGTTTAATGTAACTTGATATGCAATTGTGATTTGGAAATTTCTTGTTTTGCATGCACAATGTCATGTATGTTTCCTGCAAGCACAGAATATCGGATTGCATTGTGTCATAGTCATTGAGTATACCATCCATATGTGCATGTAGGTTGCACATGTTAAGTGAGAGAATTGATACAGATGTGTTTGTTTGTATGGATTGGAAATCATATTGTAGATGCCATTTTTCACTAGTCCTAAGGTGTTGCATCTCAATATCAACTTTATGCTTGACTTTGAAGTTATCTTTTGTAAGAGCGCTTAGAAAATACAAGGAGTCTATGCTTCTGACACGGGACAAAGCTTTGTATACAATTCCATGTATTTGTATTCCAACAGGGTCGAACACAACATTATCAAGTGTTAGCCCTTGTGATCTGTGGACTGTACATGCACATGCAAGTTTAATTGGAAACTATTTTTGAATATTCAGTTGACCTATCTTTTCCAATGTTGATAATGGTTTTGATATTCATAAGATAGGTGTCCCATCATGTGCAGTGTTTGAATTATATAGATAAGATAACTTGTTTGCTTGTTAGTGGCCAATATGCGGGTCATGGAACTTAATCCAGAGGACATCGACTTTTTTTTTTTTGGTATAAGCTTTGAGTATTCCATTTGCACCATTCACCAAGCCATCCTATGAATCATAGTTCTAGGCATATATTTCAACTAGCATGTCTAATTTTAGGACAAGTAGCAAAGGCAAAGTGGTTGTATGTTGATGACATGGTACATTTCCATGGTTTTTTTCTTCAAGGTCAATTGAATTGATGATGATATCATCTCCAGGAATGAGCGATAACATGTACCTATTATGCATTGCTACATCCTTATTCTTGTAGAACAGGTAAGGGAAAGTTGGTTCTGTTGGTGCAAGTCACATGCACCTTGAATTGATATATGTTAAGTCATCACATGTTTGGTTGTTTGTCCGCATTCTATTCAGAATTGCAATAAATGTTTCATTTGTTTGGTGCATTGTAGAGTGTAATGCAAAGCATTTTATATTGTCTTTCTAAAAGTCATGCGTCACTATTTGCATATTGATCGTAGGTTGTTCAAATATCAGAGAATCTTGGATGGGTTGCATCTGGTAAAGATCCCCACAAAATATCATGTCAATGTCCCCAAAGTATTTGGTGTGCACATGTTTTATGCTTCTCAGTTGATTGTCAATGGAATATAAGAAGCGACTTCAAATCAAATATTCTTCATCTATGAAGATACATTGTAGTTCATCATAAATATTAGACAAGGTATCTAACATTTCCTTGCTGAGTGGAAGAAAATGTGACTTGTTAAAAGGCATTAAAAATGCAGAGTGGACTGTTGTTCCACCTGCACTATATGCATCGTTTCATGTATATGCAACTATTAGTCCCTTTGGTTTCATAGGGTCAGTCGAATTCTTTGAATCGTAGATTCATATAAGAATTTGAAATAGTTCTTTCGTTGTGAATGTCTTGCATGTTCCTACCCCGCTTGTAAGGAACAAGTGCACAGGAGTGTGCATGTTTAAGCATTTTTTCATTGCAATGTCCTTTAGGATTGCATGTTGTTCTCGATTCAATAGTCGTCTAACTCTGTAGTATTCATTATTTTCGGTAAAGAAAGGATGTTTTGTGACTTCAAAGCCAATATTGATACATTTTTCAATGGCGTCTGCTCGAGGACAAGGAAAATCTACTTGCAAGTCATAAGAATCACAAACAACTCTAGTTGTTTTATGGGTTGTTAATGTCTCATCAACATTGTCATGGTTTTCTAGTTCATGAACTGCACTTTCTAAATCACCCCATGTTGGGTTGACATTGTATGTAAATATAGCCTCATTGGTTTGACATACTATAGTTTCATAAGCCACATATGAAACTTCCCATGTAGGGAAGTTATGTTTTAATGTGTTTTCATTTTGATCAAACTGAACGTACAACAATAGTTTTTATCTACAAAAGTTTTCATAGTCGATGTGTTTGTTGTATTTGCAAAAGCATATTACATTTGGTTTTTTTCTTTTTGATATGGGTGTAACATTTTTTTTGTAATGTGATAAGAACTCTGCAAGGAAGATATGCTTAATAGGAGGTGGACGCTGGAGGTAATAATCCATAATAGAGCGACATATCACGTCCTATGAATTATCAGGCTCTTGTTCTAGAAAAGATGGTGGTTGAAGCACAAATGTGCATGTGTCAAGTGGATATGTGTTTATGAAAACACATTTCCTTGAACTACAATTCAGAGGCAGGGAAAGTGCAATATGAATTGCTTGTTTAGCAAACATTTGTTGAAGATTAAGTAATGTATTTCCAAGTGTATGTATCATTTTCATAGCATCAATATGACATTTTTCATGTTCTCTGTGTATTCTTCCGAATGAACTTTTCATAGATTTGTCAACCTTTGGCATGTACGAGGTACAATATGATGTTGCAGCATATGCATTGATGACATACTATGCATTTGTATTTGCATTCAACATAACTGGCATGTCCTTGGAGAAACCGTTGTTCCAAATATGTGAAAGTTTTAGTTTAAGGAAAAATTTTGGTTGTTTAAGTGTAGATTGTATCACTTGGATGTACTCATCTTCTGTTAGATTTAGTTATGCCAATAATTCTTCAAAGCTCATTAAGTCATCGAAGTCTCTTTGTTCTAGGAATTCGAACAAAGATTTTGATTTTTCAATGAGAACATTGTCCTCTAAACTAATTGGTTCTATGATTCTTGTTGATCTCATTGGCGGCACAGGGAAGTTGTATTTGCAATATGAATTCTTTCATTTTTTACAGCTTCTTGTATGGTAATGTCTATGAACCTTGGAAAGTTTAGGATCCAAATGGTTTGTGTTGCATGTTATGTATTTGTCCATAAACAACTTGATTTGTGAGTTGTTTTCATTTCCATAGACCGGTGCACCCTCTGTCCATAACAGTGTGTGGCCATGCTCACTCCCTCTATTTTGGAACTTAGTGACAAAATAGTAGTCCGATATTTTTTCGAAGAACGTTTCATCATGACATATCAATTGCCTCAAAGAATTTGTTTTATGTCTATAGTAATGAGTAGATTTCACTGGGTATTTTCTTATGAGGTAGTCAATGTCATCATTTTCCAATGTATTAGTTTGTTTTTTCCTTTTCTTGTTCCTATACAATGCAGACATTGTAGTGACCAAAGGGTCCCAATGATGCTCTGCACTTGTAAATGTGATGAAAAAAGTTGGGGGTCCCAATTGTCGGATCATTGCAAATATAGTTTTCTTGTCTTGTTGCAAGTAGTCAGGAGAGATGCGAATGTTTTTGAAATCTATATATCCAATATCAGATTTTAGAATTTTTTCTAGGTTTTCTTTGTACTTGACATCTCTGGCATATAAATTTTTTCCTTGTAGATGACCTATTCTTATTCACTCGCACATGCAAGAGAGCACTTTCTCAATTATTATGCACATTGTTTTGAAAAAAAAAATTGTTATGTGACAGGAGAAGTCACTGCTTGAATGTAGCAATTCCCATCGAACTATTTTTTGGTAGCTGAATTGTTCCATGATGTCACTGGCACGTGGATCTCCATATAATAGTGTTGGGAAGTTCATTTCCTCAACAAATTTTTCCTTGAATATTCCAAGTGGACATTTCCCTTCACCAGGTGCAATTTCGACAATCTTGTCTTGCAAGTCATGAATGTGTTGTGAGTCAGTGAATCCATGTATTAATGTTTCAGTAGGTATTTCATTCTTTGATTCATCGCTTGTATCAAATTCACTAGTAGTGTCAAAAGTCTGTGCAAAGTTGTCATTTCCTTGTTCAAGAACATGGTTCCAATTATCATTTATACAAATGTTGTGTGCTTTGTACAAGGCCCTGGAACATAATTATTTTAATGCTTTCATGACAATGTGCACACGCACTCTACCTATCTAGTATGCATTCTTGTATTGCAAACGTCTTTTGAGAGATACAACAATTGTCATTGTCTCACTCATGGATTATGGCAGGGATTTTTGCACAACATCTAGTTGGACAGGCACATTAATAATTGATCATGTTAAGCCCATTTGGGGTCGTTTATAGCCCCAGGGTCTGATTTTTGCAAATTAAATTCACAGAGACACAAGTCTCTCTTTACATTCTTTAAGTGTACTTACATCTGGTAGTATTTTGTTACATATTATTTGGTCGGGTGTTGCAAAGTATGGCAATTTTCCATTTTCAAGTGATTGTTTGCATGGAAGACAAATATTGCTAGTGGAAAATATTCTATCATTTAGTGTCAAGCCGAGGTATTATTTTTGAAAGTCAGGGATGAAAGACTTAGTGTTTTTTGCAAAATGCAATTTCTCGTAAATCACACATGCAATGGAAGGAGTGCCTTTAATTTGTTTCATATAGATCTTCTTTGCATCTCTCTTTCCTAGACAAGGATGTGTAGTAAGTGTTTATTGGTTTTCAATGCTAGCAGTGCATGATGTTTTCTCTATGCTATGATATGTGATTTTTCCATCTCGGTTAGTATCATGACCATTGTAGGATATGTAACTGCACCTGCTTCTCTCACGTATCTGTTTTTTCAACATGTGGTAGGTTAACTTATGGTTGCCGCTCGAAACTAGTTTCACTTGTTGATAAGCCATGTTGAAGGTGGAATCGACATTTGTTATGAGAATTCTCTCCTCACCATCTCGATGGTGCAAACATAGATGTTATTTTTCATTGGACATGTGATGTTTGTGTTCACCAAGAAGAGTGAAAATGTGATCGTGTTGTGCATGGACAATTTTTTTAGGTTGTGATATGTGAGTTTGTGTTTCTTGGTCGAGCTCCCTTTAAACTCATGATGATCGGTTGTACAACCTAGAGTTCTAGAAGGAAGTGTACCAATGTATTCATTTCTTTCACGTATGCCATTTTTCAAGTTGTGATAATTCATTCTACATTTTTTGTTTAAGATCTGTATGACCTGATGACAATTGGGATGAATTTCATCCTGATTAGAAAGTATGCGATGCTTATGTTGATTCGATGTGGTTTGGGTGGCATGGAAAGTGGATATTGAACTGGAAGTATTTATTATCAAAGTTTGATAATGGAAGTGTGGTGTATCTGTTTTCAACGATATGATGTCAATTGTTCGATCGTAGTTTTAATCAATACGATAAGAATGGACAGTACCATCTGATACGGTTGACCAGGACTGGATATTTACTCTGAATATGATAGATATTCATTGTAAACAAAATGTGCCACCCTCTACATTTCCTTTCTCATATGGCATTTCCATGTTTACAAGGGATTGTTGCCAACTTCCAATTGTCGGCATATTTTCTATGACATATGGTAGAAGGTGTTGATGCAAGAAGTTAAACACCTATTGATTTCCACCTATAATTGCATTGCAAAAGGATTGCACAGTGTAAAGGTGCAGTGAGTGCACATCAAACTCAATTTCTATCAAATAGAAAATTGCATTGAACAAACTATCTCCACAAGCAGATGTAATAGTTGTTTCTATGTGCAATCCATGGGGGTGTATATGATGCATAATTCATTTCCAATGTGATTGAAGGTCTTTGCAGGTGAGGGACAAGTAAATATCAGGTCCTCTAAGATTGCATATGGACAATTTTTTATAAAGTAGTGGTTCATAATGACCACTTAGAGGATTGGCATCATGGAACAAGATGAAATATGGATGCCTAGATGTAGTTTTGTTGAATAGTAGATATCTTATTTTTCTTGTTAATGACCAAATTCCAATTGATATATTCAACCACTTGGCCAACCACCGTATAAAAAATGTATCTCCTCAAAGTCCACTCTCATGTGGAGGCAGAGTTGCAGATGCAGACAACCACATCTTTGAAAAATATGTACTGACATCATGTATTCCATGCAATTGGCAAAGAAAATCAGATGCCAATTCGTATTGATACGACTCTAATGCCTCAACATTGCCATTTTCTAAACATGCCAAGAAATGATCTATCAATCCATTGCACAGCTCGATCGAGGAATATCGGAAATGCAATAGAACTTGAAATGCATCGAAGAGGCAATCTCCCATAGTATACAAGAATGCATCTAATCTAAAAAGGCCATTGTTATGCAATACCTGGTCGATGTTGTCATGTACAATGGAGCATGTATCTATTTGATAGTAATCAACATCTATTACTTGCTTCATCTTTTAAGTTGTAATTTTCAAGATGTTTCTGAGCTATATTTAGATAATATGCAAATAGCAAAAAAAAAGATAACTATAAGTTTGGAACTACATACCAATTATGTTACGTATCCTTCCACATTTTTCATTTCAAATTCAATGCTTTGTGGTTGCTATAGCGTATGAAAAACAAACAAAGTTATAGTGAGTGCTCAATTATATAGAAAATATAATGAAAATTAAACAACACTATAAATTTGCTCCGTACAAAGATTGAGTATTTAACAAATATACTTTTTGAACTTATTTTAGTTGTGCATCTTATAAGCGTTTCGGTAGCCATTGTATATAGATTTACAATCCTATTCATCATTTAATGTCATCCCCACTCTTCAAAAGATCAACACCAAGCAGCTATGAAATGAGTTGTTGATGTCTCCCACCCAGAAAACTCACATAGATGGTATGTGGGATAAACAAAAGCGGAAGAATTAGGCATTATGGACTTTTACCACAGGAACAGAACCAACACATAGCACAACTTATTAAGGTTTCAATTATCTTACAAGATGAAGAATATATTCTAAGATGTTTCAATTATCTTACAAGATGAAAAAGATATTCTAAAATTGGACACTGGGAACTCATCCTGAGACAGATCAATGAACTGTCCATTCAGGCTACAAAGAATCATTTCCACAAGACGAGGTTGTGAAAATGGTGATGGAAGATGCTTTGGAAGACCCAAAGTCCAACATAAAACTAACAACTATATGTGGTTTTTCCTCAGAGAATAAAATCTTTCCCTGTCATAACCTGCAAAGAAGGGATGTTAAGGTCCTCGTGGATGCTTTCTCCACAATGAAAACTCTAAATTTGTTTGGAAAATCCCTTTTCACTACCATTTTTTAAAGATCCATGGTATGATGTCCAGGACATGAAAGTGGGCATATGTAATTGGAAGGGGACAACTTGAAAAATGCACTAAACGTATGGTTTCAGAAACAAAAAGATGAGGAGAACATCCCATTTCCCTTTTTGTATGTCAGTATGGTTGTGACAGAGGTGGGTTATGTATTCAACATTGACATGCAAAGGCAACAAGATTTATTGTTCAACACTTTCCGCGGGTAGAAATACTTTCATGTTTCTTTGATCCCAGTAGTCACACATAAGGATGTTCTGTAAGAGCATTTTCACTCAGGTATTATTTCTAGTTTTTTTTTTACATTTATTTTGACTTTCAACACTTCCTAGTATTGAAAATTCTTACCTGCAAACTGCAAAAAGTAAACAACAAACAATGAATAGGAATGAAAACATAGTACTAAAGATTACTCGTGAATGGGGAACGACAGAAGCGCGGTTCCAATTGCGGGTGAAGAATCTCAACCATGCAAACTACAGAAACAGGTCCAACTGTGGATGCAGGACACCAACCTTGCAAAGTTGAAGCAAACAAGGGTGCGGGATTTCAACCCGAAAAAGTGAAAGAACAAGTTGAACTGGGGGTGCAGGACTTCAACATATCAAAGTTGATGCAAACAAGAGCAAGCAACAAACAACAAACCAGTGAGCAAGCACCAAGAGGTCTAACTGCATCTGCAGGACCTCAACTTTGCAAAGTTGAAGCAAACAACAATAAGCAACATCCAGCGAACCAATGAGCAAGCAACAACCAATGAACCAGTAATGCCCGAGGAGAACAATATTTCTCAAATTCACTGTAGAGAAGATTGTATCAAAAAATCAAAGGAAAACGTATTGTGACATGCCTGTTAAGTAAACATTAAGGATGTCAGGCCTGTTAAGTAAACATTTAAGGTCGTCGGGACTGTTTAAGGGCCTCACGCTATGTAAACATTTAAAAAAGAATGCAGTGTGTCAGGCATGTTGACATAATTAATAATAAGAATGCATGTTCAAGTACTTAATAAAAAACAATAATAATAAAAATGAGTGTCGATAGTCAAAACTTTGGATATCTAAACATTTAAATAAAAATAAAATAATAAAAATTCAAAAAGACTGTAGAGGATCAAAACTTTGGATATATTAACATTTAAAACATTGGGAATAGCAAGGTTGGCAATAAGACTTTGATTCTATTCTCCAATAAGATCATTACATATAAGGTTTTGTTTATTATATAAAAAATAATGTTTTTAGTTCTCTAATTCTCTAATATGAAGTCAACGAATTATCAAAAAGATTCTCGATGATCAAAACTTTGGATATGTTAACATTTAAAACATTGGGAATAGAAAAGTTGGAAATAAGACTTCGATTCTATTCTCCAATGAGATCATGAAATATAAGGTTTTTTTTATTATATAAAAAATAATGTTTTTAGTTCTCTAGTTCGAACAATAGAGATTATGCAAAAATTTATAGTCAAAGGACAAACTAATATGAAGTCAATGAATTATCAAAAAGATGGTAGATGATCAAAACTTTGGATATGTTAACATTTAAAACATTGGGAATAGTGAAGCTTGCAATAAGACTTCGATTCTATTCTTCAATGAGATCATGACATATAAAGTTTTTTTATTATATAAAAAATAATGTTTTTAGTTCTCTAGTTCGAACAATAAAGATTATGGAAAAATTTATAGTCAAAGGACAAACTAATATGAAATCAATGAATTATCGATCGCTATAGTCCCTTTACGCCTTCGACAGGGACTAATAATCATAATGTTGTAAGCAAAATAAGTATAAATAAATTTTAGTTTAAAATAATTCTAAAAACAAAATAGTTTATGTTTTAGAATTATGTATAGATAAAATTTAATTTTAAAGTTTAGTTTAGTTTAAAATAATTTTAAAAAGTTACAAAAAATAGTTTATGTTTAGAATTATGTATAGATAAAATTTAATTTTAAAGTTTAGTTTAGTTTAAAATAATTTTAAAAAGTTAAAAAATTAGTTTATGTTGTAGAATTATGTATAAATAAAATTTAATTTAAAAGGTTGATTTGACTAGTTATGATCAATGTGGTTAGACATTTAAGGAATTTGAGGAATTTTATGACCACATACATCCGATTCTCATCCATAGTTTTTTGTTAAGCCATAGTCAATGCCGAGTATAGGGTAAACCTTACACCGGACATATCCTTGATAAATGTTTATTTGAATTTAAGGCATACATAAATAAACATTTATTAAGAATTTGCCAATGTTTATGCAAACGTTAAGACATGGACTTTATTATTTGTTTTATCCGAGATAAAAAATATGTTTATTGACTTGACTTAGCCGTAAATTTTAAATTTTTATTTATTTCTTTTAAAAAAATTATTTAAATACTTATTTATTAAAATTAATTAAATAAAATGAAAATATTTTATTAAAATTAACATGTAAGATGTAAATAAAAAAATAGAATGCATAAAAAAGGCGTAAAACATAATAAGAATGAAAACATTATGGAAAAGGACATATGGAGAGAAGTGCAAGGAAATGATGAAAATGAAGAACAACAACAGTTATAAGGAAATTCATAAGCCAAGATTAAGGCTACGATACCCCTTAGTTTACCACCAACCTTATCTTGTAAGCATTATAATTATAATTATTATATATATAATGCATTACATGATAAGGTTGGTAAACTAAGTGGTAAGGCTATGATACCATTTAGTTTACCTACCTTATCATGTAATAATATATATATGATACCACTTAGTTTACCCACCTTATCATGTAATGTAAAATATATATATTATATTAT
>SNQJ01S0117533.1:0-17737 GCA_010110895.2 Picea sitchensis
GTTTGATTTTAAATGGCCCTGAAGAGTTTCCTCTCCAACCTAATCCAAGGCCCTAATCCTGAACTAGTTGGTGAACCCTACAAACATAAAAGTCTAGTAGATTTTAAATTTAGCATTAATTTTATAGCTTTGTCTTACGTCAAGGGGTATGAAAGTGAAACTGATGATGTGTAAAAGACAAAAGCAAAAAATGAGTAAAAAGCTGGAAACAAAAAAAAAATTCTTAATGCAAAATTTCAACAACTTTTCCAAAAAAAAAAAAATTAACTTTTCTAAGATTTTGGACAGCAAACTCAAAGGAATATCACTCGACTACAAGCTACTTATGATCTAAGTGAACTGCAAAAAATTATGAAATAAACGACTTTTCCCTGGCTAATAATGCAGAAACGCACTTTTCAACCAAACAAGAAAATGAAAAGAGATTTTTTTTATTTAAATGCTAGTAAAGAAAGAAAGGAAAAATACCGACAAGCAAAAACCAAGAAAAACAACTCTGGCCTAATCGAAGATCGCAAAGAATCAGGTCAAAAATCACACACTAGCAATTTTTTTTTAAAAAACAATGACTCTCACACTTGTCTAAAAACCTTAAAAATTCTTTTATTTTTATGACAACTTTTTTAACTGAGAAAAAGCAGGCTAAGGGTAAGATTAATCCTGAGCTACTGACTGCTCAAACAGAGATTCAAACACCTGAGAGAAATAATTCTTATCAAGGGAAAGGGTGACTGCCTTACCCTCAACAAAAAGTATCATGTACAAGCATGCGACTGTTAATCAAACAACATGCATGCGAACGTGCACTGGATAGAGATAGAGGGCGTGTACACACGGGCTGACCTTGTACAGGCCGCATGTATATCTAAACTCTGAGAAAAATGAAAACAGAGAACCCAAAACCAGGAAGAGACCACTGATATTGATAACCAGGATCCCTTGAAGGCTTGAACACTCTTTTTAATAGAAAAACAAATAATGTAAGGAAAAAATGATAAGGAAAAAACAATATAAGATAGGACTGCTAGCAAACAAGATTCAGACAGAATTCTAGAAAACCCCCGGAGAATGTGTGATTCTGACAGGGAAGAGGATGGCTGCCTCTGAAGTTCTGTGAACTCTACACGCTACTGCTACTTCTTCAGCTAGCGTTCACATGTGGGTTGTAAGAGAGTAGGGTGTGGGTACACGCGTGCATACCTTATGCAAGCCACGTGTACCTCTGTGGGTCTTGAAAAACACAGTCAAGCAAAAGACAAGGAAAGTTGGTATGGAAAACTAGACTCCGTACTAGCTCAGACCTTACAGAAACTAAAAGAAAAAACAGACAAGAAAAATTGGTCTGTAAAACTACCCAAAAATGAAATAAAATTCCAGGAACCCTAAAGAGTGTCCCTAGTATGGTCGCCAATTCTGTTGTGGGGAAAATCTCCCTACGAACTAGCAAATAGAGTTCATACTTTTCATGCAGATATGATCAAAAAGAAATTACTTTCTACCTTCATCCCTAGATTTAAATCCCCTTTTATTAGTAAATGCATGGAAATATCAACCTACCTCGTTCCCGGCGTTTGATGTTGATCCTCCTTTGTACTTGATTACTTGTTCGCAATACTCCTTCCAAAGTTGACCTGCATCCAAGACAAGAAACAACTATGCATGCATCCTACTTATATACTAACGGGTTAGAAATCCAAACATATACTAATCAAACTATAAAAAGTTCATGAATTGGGATGGGAAAAGAATTTTCTTTATTACTTTGAATAAGTCAACTTACAAAATTTGAGACCGGCCACCGCTCCTCGAACCTGATCCTGGGCTCCTCTTCTACTGTCCTTCAACTGCTTTGCTTTGATTCTCCTTTGGCACAAGGAAAGGCTAAAGGGTTGGGACAATGAGAATACGTAAATGGGCAGAGTTTCTTTGCTATATTTTTCCTCCTTCCAAATGGGACCCCTACCCCTTCTTTTATAGGCTAGAAGGAGCTAGGTATTTGGACGAACCCTCATCCATGCATGGTCGGGAGTTTCAGTTAACTCACCCATAGCTTTTGTGCTCCGTCGGAAACTTTCCTTTTTTCGTTCTTTTGTCGGTCCACGCGGGCTGTTTTGGCTCAGCCAGCATGTACACACGTGCAGTAATGGATTAGGGCGCGTGGGCCTTTATAAAAGAGGATTTTCAAAGAGTTGTCCAGTAGTGCTTTGGCAAAGAAGGTATATGAGTTGGCATGATGCCAGGTAAGCATGTGTGGTGCAATTTAGGGTTATAATAATGTGGGGAGATTTCTAGAATGTCAGCAAGTAAAGGTTGAAGGTAGACATCCAGTAGGATTGTTACAGCCACACGTTATTCCTGAATAGAAACGAGAGGTCATTTCGATGGATTTTATTGTTGGATTTCCACGGATGGCAAGGAGACATGATTTGATTTTCGTGGTAGTTAACACACTGACGAAGAGTGCACACTTTCTTCCAGTACCTACAATGTATTAGGTGCCAAACATAGCTAGAGTTTTTGTTAGCGAGATTGTGATATTACATGGAGTAACAAGAAGAATCATATTTGATCGAGGATCAATGTTTACAAGATGGTTTTGTACTAGCTTCCAAGAGTCCTTGGGAATGCAACTGAACTTTAGTACATCATATCACCCAGAGATAAATGGGAAAATAGAAAGAACGAACTAGATTTTGGAGGATATGTTTTGTATGTATGTAATGGACCAACAGAAATGTTGGGAATACTTCTTGCCACTGGTAGAGTTTTCTTACAACAACAATTACCAGAGTACGATTAATATGGCATTGTTTGAGTCTCTTTATGGGCGGTCGTGTTGGATGCCATTGACTTGGGATCGACTTGAAGATAGGGTCCTAGTAGGACCAGAAGTGATTCAAGAGATGAAAGAATAGATGCAATAAATAAGACAAAAGATTGAAGAAGCACAAGATCGACATAAGAGTTATGCTAATGCACATCGCGTTGACCGTAGTTACGAAGTTGACAACAGATATTTCTTGTGGGTAAAACCACACAAGAGTTTGATCAAGTTTGGAAAGCGTGCTAAACTCTCTCCTAGGATTGTGGGACCTTTCGAGGTTGTGGGAAAGAAAGGACCCATGGCTTATTGACTATCCTTGTCTAATTCTTTGAGGCGTATGCATGATGTATTTCATGTATGTGTTTTACGACATTATATTAGTGATCTGTCACATATGATTGAAATGAGTTCTTTGCAAGTGTCGGATGAGGGTGCTCTCATGGCGGAGCCAATCTGCATTCTGGACCATCACACTTGACAACTACGGAGTCGAACAGTTAATCAGGTCAAGTTTCAGTGGGACAACTATAGTCCACACTCAGTGACATGGGAGGACGCATATGAGATGCGTCGACAGTCTCCTTACTTGTTTGATAGATTATATATGTAGAGATATGTCAGATACATTTATTTACTTGCATTTATATACTGTACAACCTTCAAGATGAAGTTTAAAACAAGAGGGTGTATGTAACATCTCTCTCTACTGAGCACTCTTTATTTGACATATTCTTTGAGGACACTTGCATGCAAGTGATCTGGTTATGGTACATTGTGATTTTGTTTCGACTATGGGTTATATATGATGATGATGATGTGTTGTGACTTTTTGTTATTTTGATGTATATGTATTGGCAGACGCTATTGACAAGAATTTCCTGAGTGTGCAGGACACATGATAGGTTATGGATGTTGATGGCATCAATGAACTTCATTGGACTCTGTATTGAGTGAGGGAGTGGATTGTATTGTTTGAGTATTTCATTTTATGCACATGTGACATATGATTGATTTATGTATGATTTATGTATATGGATTATTGACACTATTTTTTTCAATAGATGCAGGCTTGATGATGCTTGCTAATCCAGCTCACATAAGGAGTAAAGGGGCCATGCACAAAAACCATACATTTGAGATAGAGGTGTGGCAGTGTCCCTGTCACAGCCTACTAGCACTTCCAATGTGGTCAGAGTTGTAGGTTTACCTAGTTTGAGAGGTCCACGATTTCGTGAGGGCAAACTGAGACAGACGCTCACGAAGATTTCTAAAGGGCATGCAATAAGGCGGAGTCCTTATTCCTTAGAATCCCTTAGTCTCTCACAAGGTCAACCGAGTGGAGTGTTGATCCAAGGGTCGGAAAAACTTCCAAAACCATTCTAAGGCAAGTGGCACCCTTGGAGCACGGAGGTGTGTCTTGAAGGGAATGTCATAAAATTTAAAACTCGAGTCAATAAATCTAGGTGGCCTAGAAAAAATTGAAATGATTAGACCTTGTTAGAATAAAATAATTAATTAAATAGTAAATTATTAATTAAAAATCCTAACAAGAGTCTAAGCCTAAGTCTAAGACTAAGTCTAAGTTTAATTAAGGGACTAAATGAATTATGAAATAAGTTAAAAGACTTGAGAATGTAATCAAACTCTAGGAAAAAGAAGAATAAAATTTAAAAGGGTTAAATAAAATGCACATGTGTGCATGAAATTAATAAATTGGATTTTTAAAATAGAATAAATAATAATATGAGAGAATAGGTGTACACATAGAATGGTATCTAGAGTCAAGCTACCACTAGTCTAACTAGAAGAAGACTCTTAATCAAACTCCAACTAATATCTAGTTAGGAGACACTCATTAAATGATATTTTGGGGAACAAATGAACACCTAAGAGCGAAAATAGGAACACAATGGGGAATGTGGGGAGAATTTGACTTTTTAAATCAAATAAAAATGGTAATTACTTGTGCAACTTTGGGAGAGTGTGACAAGTGTGTGGGTGAATAATCCTAATTAAATTAATTAAAAAGACAATTAATTTGTGCATGAGGACATGTGTCATTGGGGATTTTTCTATAAAACAAATGAAGTAGAAGGGAAATGGACCTCACTTATTCTTGGTAATGTTATGCTGCCAAATTTTGGACCATGTTTTACTTGTGAGAGTTGGGATAACAAGCTTGTATAAAGAGTGGAAGCTCTTCCTTGCGAGGCAAGTCTTGGAGCTATTGTTTGTGGGTTTCTTGTGTGTGGCCCCTTTGTGGCTCGGGGGCCTAAGGGGGAAGAATAGTACCCCTAGCTTTGGTTGGGAGGTACTGGTGAAGTTTGGGATTTCATACAGTTAATTAGTTGTTAAGCTATTGAAATTATTCAGAATAATTTGTAATTGCTTTACACTGGATCGATTGACATATTTCCTAAATTTTGTAATATTTTTATGTGGATGTATATTGTAATGAGTCAAATTTATTTGGTTAATATTTTTGGATTCTATGCATATTGCTCCATAAACTATTATTCGTGATTTTTGGATTCATGACCATCACAACCAGAAATTGGAGTGCACTGTGTATAATTTTCACCCTATTAGAACAAGCATCAAATTTATATACATATACGAAGTGTTGTTAAATCATGTGCTTAACTACTTAAATTCCTCGTTGTATCATGGCCCAATTAGATCTTGGAACGAACTTAAATTTTACTTCTTGGTGTGGAAGAGGATTGCAATGGAAATCCTCTCGATGTACGAAAAAGGCCTGACAGTGAAGAAACGCCCGAATAATGTTATTACATTTCACATAACAATCCTATTTATGTACATTCAATTTCGGGTTAATAGAGACTTCTTAATACTCGTATTAGATAGTTGATCTAATATTGAATTACATGTGATCTATGATTAAATATTAGCAAAGAAATTTTGTGCACCTTTGAATTTCTTGTATCAAGTTTCTTTTTCTCTTATATAATCATTGGAATGACAATTTTAAAAACTCACATAATGGATATATATTACATCAATCACTATAGGTTATGATTAATTGTTTCAACAACACTATAGCTCTAATTTGTAATACTGCAAGATGCACTTACATATAAGTTGTGATCTTATGTTGTGTGTGCTATTTGGTCGGGTGATATTCTAATTAAAAGATCAATGAGCTTAACTCTTGAATTAGAGTGCTACTGCATCTTCTATACTGCTTGATCAAGTATAATGCATGACTTCACAAGTTAGAGCCATCAATCTGGTGATTTATTGATGGTGTGTTATATCCTTAACCTATCATGAATACTATAATTGCTCTCACTTTCATTAAGGATACTCCGTAATCAACCGCTCATAATTTATTGATTCCTAATATAAGCCACTTATTTCCAATCAGTACTAATTGTACTAATTACTGGTAATGAGAATGTAAGGTTATGTAGGGTGTCAAACAGAGAGGATGTTGAATGATTGACTCGCATTCTTGATTCCCTTCCGAGTAATGATTTAAAGTTGTGCTCAACCACACATTAGGAGTGCATGACCTTGTAACAAATCTATGAATCCTTCTTAAATAATTGGAGCAATCCTTCAATGATAAAGTGTTATCTTGGGCATTGATTCTTATTTAAATCTTTATACTCTTGTTTTATTGATCAGAATTTTGCAAGTGAGATTGTTTGTAGAGTGTACTTTTTTTGTTTAGTTGATATGCATAAGGGTTATCATTTATTGGTCAATGGGATTTTAAGGATAATTAATATTCATTATAAGTGATTATATAAAGGTTAACACATTGAATGGTGGAATCGGACATTGGATTTTTAATGCATTTTTAGACATAAGTGAATACTTATATTGAATTCAAGTTTTAATTTTGGGTATTAAGACTTCGTGTGGTTTAAATAAATTCATTTATCTAAAAATTATGACATCAACTCATAAGACAAAGACAGACTAAATATTTAAAGTATTGGTTCAACCAAACAATGAACAACTTAGATTCCAATATGGTATCAATGACTTCTTTTTATTATATAAGTATAAGTTGGTAATAGGCTTTTTCTCTTCTATATGGGACTCTCAATTGTAAGTTATTTAAAAATATAAATGTGAAATTTCCTTTTTAATAAATTTTACAATTATTTTAGAAGCTCAGTAAATTTGGGTTGTTTCATATAGTGAGTATTGAAGTATCTTACTGTCAAATTTTAGAATTGAGTATAGGATGGATTTGGTTATGGGAGTAGATATCTCCATGTTCCTCATAACAGTCGCTAGTCCTAAGACCTTAAGTGGTCAAAATAAATCATATGAATCATATACTTGAGCGTTGATTATGTGTCCTGGAGGTCCTAACCTTGCAGGTAGGTTGGGCGGGTAGACATCTTGTTATTTTTATGCGACGAAAATAGTCTAATAGTGATAGCGATGATGAATTTGATTGTTGCTATGTTGAGATGTAGATGAGAATAGAATATGTCTTATTGAAGTATGTTAATGTCGTGTAACATTTGTTCTAATGTTGTGTCAAAAAACAATTATCTCTATTGTATTCACTACTTTGGTGTCGTAATGGAGGGGTCGTTACAGTCGCCTGCCTCCCTGATCTACTTGGTCTCATCATCGGTGGCACTTAACACAAATGCAGAATGGAAGTTGGGAGGACTATACATTTTCATTGGTTTTCTTACTCCTTCTAACTTTCTTAAAACCAGATTTGGTTGTTCCACCTCTTCCTCTAATTCATTTGGCTCATCTGAATCATCTTCTCTGTTCCTCAGTTCAAACCACATCGTCTCGGGATTATTCTTGGTATGAACAATTTCTTCAAGATTGGCCTTACTTCCAACTTCTTTGAAGACCACATCTCGAATGTACATTATTTTCCTTGATGCAGGATCCCAGAGATTATATCCTTTTATTCCTTCTTTGTATCCACTAAAAATACACTTGATTGCCTTCTTGTCTAGCTTGCTCCTCTTTTCCTTGGGAACATGAACAAATGCATCAAAACCAAATACTTTGAGATGTGAAACCGAAGGATTCTTACCCGACCATACCTCATTTGGAGTCATGTCGACTAGCGCCAACGAAGGAGACATATTTAATAGATATTTTGCAGTGTCGACTGCCTCCACCCAGAATTCTTATGTGAGCTGAGTGCCACTGAGCATGCTCCTTGCCTTGTCCATCATCGTTCTGTTCATTCTCTCGAAAAATCCATTTTGTTGTGGGGTATATGGTGTGGTAGTTTGGTGTGACATGCCACACTTCTTGCAGAACTAATCAAATTATTTTCCACATAATTCACTACCATTGTCAGTTCTCAACACCTTAATCTTCTTATCCGTATGGTTTTCTACAAGAGATTTAAACTCCTTGAATTTATCAAAAACCTTTGATTTCTTCCTCATGAAATATATCCATGTTTTCCTGGAAAAATCATCTATGAAGGAGACATAATACAGGGATCCTGCAAGTGAAGGTACTATAGCAGGGCCAAACACATCAGTATGAACCAACTCTAGAATCCCATTTTCCCTTGTCACTCTAGATGGAAACCTCACCCAACTTTGTTTTCCATATATACAATGTTCACAAAAGTCAACTTATAAATTACACTCAAGGAAGTCTTCGACCATACCTTTATCATGCATAGCTCGAAGTATTTTTTCTCTAATGTGTCCCATCCTCTCATGCCATAGCATGGTCGGGTCAACTCTATGATGACTTGTCGAGTCGGTTTGAATTGACTTAGCCTGAGTCGATTCAATTCGAGTCAAATTCAATTTGACTTCGGGAACAGCGATGTTATTGCATCCAGATGAGTCAACACTCCCTAGGAACTTGTATAGGGTTCCAATATGAACTCCTTTCATTAAGACCATTGCACCTATGAACATATTGCACGAATCCTTCTGAAATAGAGTATGCACCCCAACATCACTCATCTTACTAGAAGATATCATGTTTATTTCCAAACACGGAATGTGTATCACACCTGGAAGGGTTCTATTCCTCCTATCATGTAGTATCAATCGAACTTTTCCCCGTCCAACAACTCTGGTTGTCGAGTCATCCCCCAAGAACACTTATCCACCTTCGTATCATTCATATTTGTAGAACCATTTCTCTGTGTAGTGTCATATGATAGGATGCTCCTGAGTCGATCAACCAAACATCTTGATCTGATTGTGTACTGGTCGACGCCAGGTACACATCACCTCCCTTATCTAGAGTCATCTTTCTCTCAATCGATTTCTTCTCTTCAGATCTTGTACTGAATTCCATCACCCTCAACTTGTAGTCCTTTTTGTAATTCCCAACTTTACTGCATTTCCAACATCTTATTGTCAACTAAACCAAGGATTTAGGTCTACCCTTCGACTTAGACTTTCTACCACGGAATTTTCCTTTATCTTTGTCAATCAGTCAACCTATCACCACTAAAGCATCTTTGATTGATCCTTCCATGTTCTTCCTTCTCATTTCTTCTAATAGTAGATATGCAACCACATCTTCTAGCGCTAATTTGGTTGTGTTACTCCCTATAGCGACGACTAAGCTATCCCAGGAGTCTAGAAAAGAACATAATAGGATAATACACTTCTCCTCCTCCGTGATTTTAATATCCATAGAAGATAATTGGCTTATAATGATATTAAATGCTCAATCATCAAACTTCCATCACTCATTCTCAGAGGATACAATTTATTTATGAGAAACAACTTGTTTACCAGGGATTTAGAATGGCACAAGCCTCCCAACTTGTCCCACATTTTCTTGGTTGAATCTTCACCTGAGACATTCAACAACACTGAATATGCAAGACAAATTCGAATCGTGCTCCTTGCTCTTCTCTCGAGTTTCTCCCATTCTTCCATCCACATACCTGCTGGCATGGTACCTAGACAAATTGTTGTCCATTGTTCTCGATCTACAAGGAGATCTTCAATTTTAAGCTTCCAAAGCTCAAAATTTTGGCCATTGAATTTTTCGATCTCTATTCTCGAACTACTCCCCATTCTTTAACACAATATTTAGCACAATATTTAAATATTTCTAACTTATGACTCTTACTATACCTATGGTTTAGCTTAGATCCAAGATTGTTAATCCAATATCGAATACCACATGTTAGGAAAGGAGGCACACTTCCATGCTAAACCTAGAAAAATAGAGGAAGAAAGATTTAATCAAGAAAGTAAATAACATAGCAATCACACAATACACAGATATTTTACCTTGGAAAACCATCATTCCTTGAGCGTTATGCTCCTTGTTGTATTATTCATTCAAAATAAAAGGTTACATGTCTAACCTTGGTCCACAACTAAGACACAATCGACATCATACCCTATTACTTGCGCAAGAACAACCATGTAGCCAATTAGGCTTACATCTACATGACCATCAACCTCTAAATTATAGACTCTTGGTGATTAGTCATTCATCATCTAAAGATTCAAGATTCTCCTTTTCGACCTTAAAACACGCCTCTTTATAGGCTTCACAATAGTCAAAACCCTAAATAAATGGCACCAAAAAACAATTACAAATCCATGCAGATCATTGACTGCAAATCTCGTGAATCTCAGGATTCTATTACAGTCGACTACCAAGTCGTATTACTAGTCAACTACCAGTCATATGCCACATGCATGCATGTTGACCTCTTACCGTTTGACCTCTTTGACTTGTTGTCAATGTCTTTACCATGTCGAACCACCTCGACCCTCGACTTCGACTTTACCCAGTCGACTAACCTCGACTTTCGACTTGTTTTCGATCCACCTTGACTTCGTCGTCACTCGATCGAACCACCTTAACCTTCGACTTCGATTGTCAGTCAATCCACCTCAAATTTGACTGCAAAGAATATAACAACCCAACAATGTCTCCCTCCTAGCTGAGAAAATAGCGGGTATGGACTTCACCGAGCCATAAGCAGTCCACCAATAGGTTCTTGAAGATGTGGGAAACTATCCTCTTGTCTAATTTTTTGAATATTTTTCTTACTAGTTTTTTTTGTTTTCCTTATGTATAGACAAGGCTACACTAGGATTCCCCCAGTTTAGGTGTTAGATCATAGGACAATGGTCTCTTTGTTTTAGCTATTTTGAAGATAGTATGATCTTATTTTTTTTATTGCTCAAAAACAATTTGGATCAAGAAACTGTTATTTTTCTCTTAGTCTGGTTTCCCTAGTGGTAAGTCGGCTACTCAATCTATGTAATATTTTTCTCTGTTAATATGAAAACTTCATCGACTATCTTACAAAAAAACATGCATTTTTGTTTTAAGGAGAAACAATCATATAGAATGCATTATATTTAGAAAAAGAAAGATTAAATTAAAAGAAAATATCATAAATAAATATATATACCAACTAGTATATCATGATATGATGGAAGATCTAGTTAATTATAAGTATTAAGAAGAATACATATAGTTAAGAGAATGTGCATGAACTTAAATTAAGTTAATTATTAATCAGAAAAAAAACTAATTACTAGTGCACCCTTAAGTCAAGGAGAGGAAAGAAGAACATAATTCAAATTCAAATTGAATGGTGGGAAAAGAAAAGTGCGTTGAGGGAAGTTAATGTGAACTAATAAATAACTAAGACTGGTAACTTTATGTGTAACTACTAATATATGAAGTCGTGACAAGATAAAGGGAACACCTAGAAGAGAAAATAGGAAATGTGCAAGTTGGGTGAGGAGAATTCATTATTTAATATTTTTAAATAGTTAATTCATGTGTACTCATGCATATGAGTGACATATAAATGGGTGAATATTAAGTAAATAGTAATTAAGTAAAATATATTTTTGCATGGGTTGGACAAGTGGCATGGGCCACAAAAACTATAAAAAGAGAATTGGGACCAAGAGAAAAGTACATTTTACACCCTAATGCTAGATGGATATCGTAATGCTAAAATAACTTTTCATTAATATTTGTTGAAAGTTTAGTCTGTTAAAGTTTGTTGAGAAGTGGGGATTCTTCTCAAACTTGATGGTTGAATTCTTCAATTACTTTTAGCGAGGTACTCTTTCCATACAATCCCATTGTGATTTGGGGTCCTTGGGGAAGGAGAACGCCCAATGAAACTGATGGAGAGGTCAATATGTTAATCATCAAGTTATTGGCAAGTTGACACAAAGTTGGAAATTGGAGAATGCATCTCAAATTTGAAAATCAATTTGATCAGTGACAACAACTCTTGTTTATTTCATTGTATATTTTTTTTGTTGTAATCACTATGTTGAATTACATGTGATTTCTTTGGATTAGAAATAATATTACATTTATATTGATTATATTTTTAAAAACAAAAATGTATATATACGAGTATTCTATAGATTTTATGTTGAATATAAATGCATGTGGGAGATCAAATCCTAGAACTATAATTTATATATACAATTACAAATTATATTTTTAAAAACAAAAATGTATATATACAAGTATTCTATAGATTTTATGTTGAATATAAATGCATGTGGGAGATCAAATCCTAGAACTATAATTTATATATACAATTACGAGTTAGATATTTATGTAATTAATTTCCTAACTATATGATGTGTCAGCGATATTGAATTTGAAATCATGTACAATGTTAGTTGTTACTTACAAAAGAAGTGGTAATATTAATATATGGTTGGCCTAGAAATTATATATACAAAGAATTTCTTATGAGAATTTGACCCTTCAAATGAGTGGATATAATCCCATTGTTATTTTTTTTTAACATTTGATGTGTCAATCACTAATGATGGAGTTTTACAGGGATAATAAGTTTTGTTATGCATATAATTTGTATTTTTTTTAAGTTTTGGAAGAATATCACCTTATTGTTGTTCCTCTAAGGATTGGTCGGTGGTTTCTACAATTTTTTGGAGTTGGTGAAGAGTGTTTCTCTCTTTTCCAACTTGACATGAAGCTATGCATGTAATAGCATTAGTTATCTTTATTGTAGCAGTGCACCACATAAAAAATGTTACTAAAGTTTGTGGGACAAGGGACCCTTTTTGCACAATGATTTGATTACTAGAGTTTACGTTTATAGAGGTGTACATGCCCTACCTCCACTAGATTTGAACCTGTGACCTCTGAGGAAAAAACACATGTTATTTACCCTTAAGCCCACTCATATTATTTTTTATTTTTTAAGTAAAAAAGGGTGTTGCCTGCTATATTATATTAACAAAAAGATATAGAAAGATACAGTGTTGCCTCAGCCGCCAAGTGTGCCGCCATTTTACCGGAAACCAGCACAACTTGGGGCTCATATGCTCTTTCTGGATAAAAAACAAAAAATTCTTTCTGGATAAAAAACAAAAAAATGTTTCGCCATCTGTCCTGCCCGAAGGAAACCAAGATAGATGGCCATGCATCGACTTAAAATTGTTTAAGGCATTACAGAGAGCTTTGTTATAATCCTGGACTTGACTCTGAATAGCAAGAATTAAAGCAAAAGGGAGCCCCAACATGGCTGGAAGTAAAAGAGAAAACCAGACTGAAATTGACTAGATCAAATACCCGGTGGTCGGTCGTCCTCGTCCTCGTCCTCCTGCCACGCTGCTCTGGCATGGATGACAAATGGTTGGGCGCACATTGGGAATTTCTTATTTATCGGGGCATTGGAGTACGCATCCAGAAGCATATCCAATCGTTGCCCCATTAGGAGGACTCGATGCTCCTGGTCTGCCATTTGTCCTCGTAATTCGAACACTAGATCCAAGTGTGTCGCATGGAGGAAGGGTGGCAGGGCACCAGGATGACCATGCACAATTCGGTTGGGAGTTGGCGTCGAGGTTTCGTCACCCTCGCTCGAAGTGACCCTCATTTCCCTTGTAGCTGCCTCACCTGGAATAACCGCTTTTGTGTCTGCACTGCCCACACCCCTATCCATGGTAGCTATGTCTGTATGGTGCACCATTACCGCGCAGGTCCTCTATGAGACCAAATCTATGTAAGGCACTTCCTCAACATAACACGTCAGGAATTCCTCACAGGGCCCCCCCCTCATGCTACCTCTTGCCTGGGGTTCCAGGGAAGTTGGAGTGTTTTCTGTGTAAGGCACTTCCTTGAAATAATAGGTTGGGTATTCCTCATCAAGCCTCCCCCTTATGCCACTTCCTGCTTGAGTTTCAAGTGCAGTTGGAGTATTTTCTTCCTGCGTAGTGCCTGTGGGCTGCCAATTATCCGAGAGTGAGAGTTGTTCTGGTGGGGTATGAGTGCACTCCTTCGTCGCAGACTCAATAGCATAAGCCTGGAGTGAGAGACAGGCTACCTGTGCTCTTCGATGAAGAATGGAGTTGGCCAGCGAGAGTGCTCTTTCCAAATGTTGTCTCCTATGGCGTTGAGCAGCATGGGTGTACCAAGCCCATCCCCTACAAGGTTTTCCTCTCTCCCTAGGCATCGTGGTGAAGGAGTGGGTATCAAACGCACCAAGGCTCAGAAAATTTAGAGGGATGCAGAGAAAAACACACCATAGCTCACAAACGACGGAAAGTTGCAGAGCAAGAATGAGTTGAATGTGACCATGCTTCTTCACTTTCACAATCTTATGGGATGGTTGAACGTGGCTTCGCAATAAATATGCCATAGTAAATGCTTGCAGGGTCGGCCCTTTCCCGCGAGGGAGAAGTCGCTCAACCAGAGGTTGACTATAATGACATGCTCCCATCGTTAATGTTGAATGGATGGGGAGTGGCCTGCCTCATTTAATACAAGGTTGGGCACTATACCAGGTGGTGGTACTGTGTGACATGTCACCCCATCTGGGGCTGAGGAATCCTTGCTAGCAAGGACTTTGCAACGTCTCAATATTTCAGTATATTCAGAGAAATTGGCTTGCCAGTGGACAAGTTCTGACTTGGTATCGATTCCCGCATTAACCAGGTAGTCTGCTACTTTGTTTTCTTCCCTTTTCACATGAGAAGGGACTATGGTGAGTTTGGGGTGGATGAGAGCTCCAAAGTATTCCAGAAGTCCCGAAAGCCTCCAGCTGGGGGGGATTCACAGTGGATGTTCTCCGTGAATAATTTTGGTGATGAGTTGAATGATGGTTTGAGAGTCTCCCTCCATAATGAACTTTTGGTGTTGATTGTGAGTCACAACCTCGAGGCCTCGAATAAGGCTTAGAATCTCAGCAACATTGTTTGTGTTTTTACCCAGGAAGCCTACCACCAAATGTATGATCTCGCCAGTATGGTTCCGAAGGACTCAGCCGAATCCTGTCGGTCCTGGGTTTCCCCTTGAGGCACCATCAAATTTTATCTTCATGAAACCTGGTGGAGGGGGGGTCCATCTTGTCGGGAAGTTGGAATGGTTGCCTTTTTCCTTCACAGGGGTGTGAGCATGAATGTGTATATTCCAGCTTTTGAGAATATTTCTCTCTTCGGGAGTGCATTGTAGATATTTAGGGTTCCACAGTTTGTTGTTGACCGTTTCTCGAATTAACTTCTCAACCCGTTCCCACATGGTAGCGGGAGGGGAAGCTATCGAGAGAAAGATTCATTTGTTCCTTTCCTTCCAAATTGTCCATAAAGTGAACCTAGGGAGCAGCTGCCAAATGCATTCACGAATTGGGTTGTGGAAGGAGATCTTATCCTAGTTCTCATTTGTGTCCCTGATACTGCTCCTATTTTTGTTAGTGTGTTTCATTGCTTGGGCTCCCCAATCCCAAATCTGCTGACTGTAGTGGCAATTGTTGAAAAGATGTTCCAGGGTTTCCTCTCTCTGGTGACATAGGGTACATCTAGAAGGGCCTATAAAGCCTCTTTTTAAGAGATTATCCCAAGTGAGGATACGATTTTGAGTTGTGAGCCATAGGAAAATTGAAACTTTGGGCAAAAGGATACCATTCCAAATTTTTCTCCAGATGATTTTTGGGTCCTGATTTTGGTAGTTCCCCTACAGGTAATAGGCTTCATTAACCAAAAAAATACTTGTGGTGGAGTGTCCCCATCGTAGGATGTCCGGTCCCTCTTTGATTGGTATTTTCCTGTGGGCAGCGCATGCTTGCCAGGCTTGGAGATCCATGTCTTCTGTGAGTTGTAATTCCGATCTCTTTGTTTTCCATTGTTTCCAGGGCTGGTTCCTGTGAATTGGATTCCAAAGGTCTCTGACTTTCTGAAAAATATTCGGATGGAGTTTCTGTCTGAGAGGATTGAGATATTCCAAGTTGCAAAGGGGGGGTAGTTTCTTCCACGAGTCCTGCCAAAATAGTGCGCTTGCTCCATTCCTTACTTCCCAGAAGGCATGCCTTTGAATGAGAGGGCGATTTTTCCAGACCGTGTTCCAGATGTTAGTGTTGTAGGAAAATCTCCTTGTGGACAGGTAGATCCCCTCTAAGAGCTTGACCCTAACTCTAAGACAGAAAATTATTAACGTGGACACTGACTTCCTTTCAAATCTATCTAAACTAACACATGAGAAGGAAGGAGAACAGAAGTATCTCTTTATCGACGTTTGTCCATGCACGCTCTGAGTTGCGCTCTGATCCTTTGCTCCTCGCTTAGTCCCGTAGACAAACAAGATATGACCACTTCCTACTCTATTGATGTTAGCTTGAAAATAGATCTATCTATCAATGATAAGTTCATGCAACATTAGACACAAACTAGAANGACTGTGTGTTTCCTATGAGATCATAGGTTTCATGTAGTAATTCTTCCTCCCCCTTTCCACCATCATAGAGCTTGCTTATATAGGTTAAGAGGAGATTAACCTCTTGAGTTATGTTTAGAACAAGTTGGGAATCCTCTTCCTTAGATCAGGGATCTCTTGATGAAACCAAGAATTCAAATGCAACTGCCTTCTAATCTTGAAATATCCTCCCCTTATTCTCCTCAACGGGCCAACTACTGCCTCATATTAGGCAGCGCTCCTGCAAAAGGGGTATCAGAGAATTGTAGCACTCCCTGAGAAGCTTAAGGGAAGCGCCAGCGCTCCAAAAGTGAGTAGCGCTCCTGTAAAAGGGCAGGAGAGCGTTATAATGCTCTCTGAAGCCTTGTATGGGGGTGCCAGCGCTCCTAAGGCTGATATAGGGGAGCGCTCACCCTCAAAACCACTGTTTCAGAGCTCTTTTCAGGTGTCAAGAGTCCTTTGACTTCAGTTAACCAGTTCTCCTTCTCCAAACCAAGTACATGAGATGTTTTAAGTGCCTCCTTAGTGTCATCATTATGGCAGTATGCTTGAATGATGTTTTCGACACTTGTGAACAACTTGCGAAACTTGCAAAAGTTGTAAGGAAGATGCGACACTTACGACAATTGAGAGGAATATGTGACACTTATCCAGTTGAGAAATTTTGACGTGTAACAGAATGCCCCCCAAAGTATGAAGTTAGAAGATGCAAACTGATGACTGAAATAATTTGTAGACGTTCAAGCAAGGGTATAGACTTAGATAACCTGACGGAAACTGCACACAAACATCCAACAAATATCATGACATATTTCAAAACCCAAGGCAAGCCTACCTATGCTTGGGTGATCAAGACTTGCGAGATATGGCCGCCATAAAATACACTGCGGATCCATAAATGTATTGACAAGAAGGTATAGCCACTAAAGATACAATGTGGATCTATACTCTAATGACTCGGACTGATCGTAGCCACGAAGAATACACAGTGGATCTATGAGATGACAAGACATAGACAGGACCAATACAAAGTGGATCTATGTGACAGTGTATGTGTTCTTTGTCCAATAGAAATTCCTTCGCAGCCTGGGCAAAGAATATATCAAAGTTATCAATCAACCCAGGGTCTTCTTACCAATCTCGATGTGGTACGATTCTGACCATGTGAATAGATGTCTTGATGTCGAACATGGCAGAAACCACTTGATTACCGGTCAATGGTGTGAACCGTTAACAAGTGCGAGGGAGATCACC
>SNQJ01S0117535.1:0-27678 GCA_010110895.2 Picea sitchensis
CTTTAGTCTCACATGCCTAGTTTTGGATTAGTCAACAACCCTAACTTGAAGTAATCATAACTTTGAACCTGTAATGTATAAAGATTTGAAACTAATACAAAATGTTCTTCAGTGTGTTTTATGCAATTCCTCCAAGTGTAACTACTTGGAACCTCTCATAAAAGGAGTTATAGCAAAAATGGCATACCTTGCTGAATTCTGGCTTATTCTAGAGAGCGACCTTGTAGAGCGTGCCCCGCAAAAAATAATTGATGAAATGATATAAAAATGTTACACAGAATACTACAGACTATACCCTAACCAACACATTTGGTCTCACTGAATTTGGATCTGCTATGAATAATTTATGGCGTTTTTACCCGAAACACCTGATTTTGACTAGTTTCAGGACTGGCCACAAACCCTATTTGCCATAGAGTGTAACTCCCAAAATATAACGACCCACAAGCTGAATTTTTAACCACAGATACTTGGATATGTTTTCTCACTTTAATATCAATTTCAGGATCTGAATCATTATATAAAAAAAGTTATAGCGAAAATGGTGAGATGACCTGAAAATAACATACCTTAGAAAGCACCATCAAAAGAATTTATCCTTCCTTGCATTTCAGCCTTCTTTTCTTCACTTTCCTCAGATATTCCTAGAGAGCGACCTGTATAGCCTGCCCTGCAAAAAATAATTGATGAAATGATATAAAAATGTTACAATGAATACTCACAGACTGTTCCCAAACTTTTCAACACATTTGGTCTCAATTGAATTTGGATCTAAGCATGAATAATTTATGGCGCTTTACCCGCACTGATTTTGACTAGTTTCTGTGGACTGGCCACAAACCCCATTTTGCTATAGAGTGTAACTCCCAAAAATATAACGACCCACAAGCTGAATTCCTCCCTTAACCACAGATACTTGGATATGTTTTCTCACTTTAATATCAATTTCAGGATCTGAATCCATTATATAAAGTTATAGCTAAAATGGTGATGACCTGAAAATAACATACCTTAGAGCACCATGCCATCAAAAAGAATTTATCCTTCCTTGCATTTCTAGCCTCTTTCTTCAATTTCTCCCCTCAGAATTCCTGGCTTTAGATATCATTTTCAAACCCCTTGTGACACCTATAGATATTCACCACTCAGATGTGATTCAAAATGAGAGAGGTCTTGCCTCCATTTATAATTCCAAGTAGCTTCCTTAAAACATCTCTAGGTCACTTTGACCACTTTCCATTCTCTTAGGGTTGGATCCACTTCCACTCTCCATAAAATTCATTATTGAAATAATTTATCTTTGTATTCACTTTGAATTATAACACCTACATCACTTCAATTTTAATATTTACCTTTTAAAATCTTTTTAAACCACTTTGATTACTTTGACCTTTGGGGCTTCTAGATGACATATGAGGGTCCTCCAACTTCAAGGCCATAACTCTCAAACCGGGTGAGGGAGTTATGTGACGCTATACATACTACACCAGAATGCATGACATGTACTATCCATAGAATAGTATTATCTAAAAATATACCATAACGCATACAAGCATACATCAAACAAACTCTAGTCCATTACCCAAACCTGGGTCTCTAACTTCCCCTGTCGGCTATAACTCTAATCAGGAGGGAATTATGTGACATTCCACATACCACCAAAATGAGTTAGCTGACAAGAACTATCCATCTAGGATATTTTCCTGACAAATTCACTTTCCTTCATCTCATTATTCCACAATTAAGCATGGGTTCTCTCCACAAAGCGTCTCCAAGTGAGGGCTTTCACCCATAAGGGGACCACTTTGGAGTCTTTTTGCCATCCATTTACTTCTTATCAACCATGAAAACAATAAATGAGTCATATTTACATCAAACACTATTGGGTCCATTACCCAAACCTTTGTGCTACGGGTCTTTCTTCAAGGGTTGACATCAATGACAACCAACCTTAATCAAGACAGAGTCCTCTAACAAAATCCTTATAAAGATCTTTAAAAAGCTGTTAGAGGACAACAAAAAAGCATGGGACTCAAAACTTAAGTTTTCTTTGTGGGATGATAGAGTGAAAACAAAGAGGTCCCTGGGCCTTTCTCCTTTCCAGCTGGTGTATGGAGTTGAGGCCATTTTCCCTTCTCAACTTGCCTTGCCTGTGGCAAAATTCTTCCAAGATTACCAAGGGGAGCCGGATCATATGATCAGAAGGATTCAACAAATGGTTGAAGTACAAGAGGCTCGAGAGCATCTTATAGATAAAGCACACGATCATCAACAAAAGATCAAACATGCGTTCGACAAGAAAGTGAATAAAGAGGATTTTCAACTGGGCGATCTGGTGCTCAAGTGGGATGCACCAAAGCAATATAAAGGCAAGCACAGTAAATTTGAAGCTCTATGGATTGGTCCCTTCAAAATTTCTGAGGTATTCTCTAATAACACTTTCAAGTTGCAGAATATGGAGGATGAAGAAGTTTTTCATGGCCCTGTCAATGGGCATTTTCTGTAAAAGTAATTTGCTTGAGCCACAAGTGGATTTTCATGCCATTGTAAATATCATCTTTATTTTATTTTTGTTTTAATAAATGACCCCATAGCCCTAGGATAAGGCATTGAATCTACTCATTCTTAGCAGCCCGCAGGGGGCATACCATCCCTCGTGGAGCTTTGACTATTTAATCCTCTTGGTTATCACCACTCCATATCCCTAAAAGATCTTATCCTAAACTATGGAGACTCCTCAGATGAAGAAGTCACACAAGGGAGGTAAGGTGGTTAGGACTGAGCTTGTAGACATGCATCTATTTGAGGTAGAGCCCATGCTCAGAGAAGTTTTTCAAAGGGTGGGATGCCTCTCTTTCTGCCAAAATATGCAAAGAGGTCATCTTGAGGTGACAAGGCAGTTTGCCTTACATTTTGATGGCCTGAAGACCAAGGTAGGGGACCTAGAATTTGAGGTGTCTGAGACCTCTATTTCAACTGCTACAAAAATCCCTATCATAGGTGAGAGATGGTTTAAAGCCATGGCCTTAGATGCAACCTATGCCAAAGATTTCCTTAAGCCTGAACATCAAGCTGATAATCTGCCTAAAGGTGTGCCAAGGAATCATCTGATTGAGCAGTTCAACAGGATATTGAGGATCATTCGGAGGTACTTTACGTGTGAAGGGAGGTTCAATACACTATACCAGTACCAAATAAGGCTTCTGCTACATTTTACTGGAAAAATTGAAATGAACATTCCCTACCATGAAAAATCCTGTTGAGACTGTTCACATCACTACTCCACCTGGCATCGATACGGTCAAAAGACTAATCAGGAAACTCAGGGATGCTAGGAAGGAGGTGGCTCATTTGAAAGCAGATGCCATGTCTGACATAGTTAAGATGAAATAAATCATGGATGGCTACAACCACACTCTTGACCTAGCAAGGTTTGCAGTAATAAAGGCCCAACCTCTCCATAGGTAGCTCAAAAACCTTTATAGGCAGAACAAATACTTTCAGTCTCAGAACAGAAAGCTCAAAGCAGAGTTGAAACATTTCCAAGATGAAATGGCTCAAAGGAACTTTCATGTATTGGTTGAAGATGCTATTGAAAAGGAGAAACCAACAGCCAAGGAGAGCATAGCTCCAGTGAAGAAGCCTGCCACTGCTAAAGGGAAGAAGCCTATTGTGACAAAGGGAGGTCTTCCTTCTCCAAGAAGGAGTGTCAGGTTAATGAAGTATCTGGTGAAAGGTGAGCTCCATTTTTGGAAGATGGTCCCTTTTTGCAAAGATAAACAATTGATGAAACACTACATCTTCCACCTATACAGGCTTCTAGTACTTACTGTTTAGAGTTTTAGGTTTACACAAAGAATTAATCCCTTCAACAGTAGTAGCACAGACATTCCGTAGCACTATGGAGCTACAAAATAGTCTATTTTTTGATGTTCCACCAATCTACTACCTATAACGTTGCCAAATAGCCTAAGACTAATGGTGTTGCTAATACCCGAGGCTGCTATCGATTCTGCACATGTTCAAGTGAAGGTGATGCAAATTATGATGGCGGCACCAAAAGTTTGACAAGATACACATGCGGGCGCTACTGAAATTCTGGCAGAGACCGAATTCTACAAAGAGACACACCAGGATGGCGCTACCAAAATTCGCTACCGAAATTTTGGCAGAGACTGAATTTTGCACAGAAGACACGAAGGCTTGGCGCTACCTTTTCTACTTGCCTATTTTTGAGGTTGCGCTATAGAATCACAAGAAATTTGGTAAAGGCGCTACCAAGTGCGCTACTCAGAGCACTACCAAATGATGCTACCAACATATACCATGAATCAAAGAGAGTCGAGATAGCATCTTTATGAATGGTTGATGAGGTGGAAGATTGCAGAGACAACAACTGGTAGCATGATGATAGCTACATGCCCTTGAAGGACACTTGGCAAGCAAAGAGTTGCGCATCAAAGGGAGATCAAGTCAGTTCAAAGATTGGTTGGATCAATGACCAACATTTTCCCATTTTATAGCATTAGTTGTTAGTAAAGTTGTTAGAGGGAATAACTTCTTAGAGATTTTCATGGGAAGAAGGCCAGCTCGCACCTCCAGCTGTTGCCTCCTCTTTTGTTATAAATAGATAGATGAAATGCTTCAGTAGGTTTGAATGGTTGAGCTAGGCTCCCTTATACTGTAGTATTTATATGAAGTTACTGTGAACTGGTTATGTACTTGATTTGAGACATCTTAGTTAATAGAAATCATCTTCTTATTCCAGCTTATTTGCTTCTGATGCTAAAGTGTTCATGCTTTGAATGATTCACATGAATTGTTGTGGTGATATTATGATGCATGTTTGATTTTGATATTATTATGATGTTTCTTTAGTGTCCTTAAACTTTGAACTCATGAATATCTTGTGTTAAGAGTTTTTCTTCCTTAGGTTGATTGTAGACCTGATGTTTACAACAACCTCTACATCCCTCTCTCTAAAGTCTTCACTATGTTCACATTTACTCCCATTTACTGATTGAAGTTAGCCAAGACCTTGATTGCTCGTGCATGCTATACCTGATTTATGAGTTGGAACATTAGCATCTTGAGTCTTATCCATTTGACCCCTTAAAAAACTCTTTTACATCTACATATAACCTGATGGGTACTGGGCTTGCCTTCCATGCAATTTGAAGGTGATTCCTAGTGCTAACACCAACAAATAGAGATTTCAAAAAGTTTGAAGTAAATTTTGTATCTCGGTCGGATATGATTTCTTTAGGCATGCCATGCAGTCTAAATATTTCCTTGATAAAAATACTGGCAATATCTATTTCCTTGCAGGTTGATTTGACGGGAATAAAGTGAGCATCCTTGCTCATTTTGTCCACAAGTACCATGATGACATCATTCTGTTTGGTTGATTTTGGTAACCTTGTGATGAAATCCATGGAGATGGTTTCCCATTTCCATTCTGGGATTGGTAGGGGATGGAACAACCCTGCTGGATGTCGGTTCTCTACTTTAACTTGTTGACACTCTAGAAATTTAGCTAAGTAATTAGCTATGCCATTTTTCAGTCAGGGCCAATAAAATAGCTTCCTCGTGGCCATGATTATTTTATGATAACCATGATGACCCGTATATGGTATTTTGTGTATTTCATCCATTATGAACCTCTTCAAGTCATCAAAATTTGGGATATACAACCTACCTTTGTAAGTTAGCAGGCCATCATCCAATAATTGATAACCCTCATACTTCATCCCCATGGGCTCTTGCTCTCAGTATGATTTCACAGTCTTGAAAAATGCATCTATTTCTTGTGTACTTTTGACTCTCTCCCTGACGTCCGTTTCACAGGTGCTTACAACTGCCAAGTGAATCAATTTCATACTTCTACTAAGGGCATCAACCACCCTATTTTCTTTTCCTTTGGTATGTTTGATTTCAAAATCAAATTCACTAAGGAGAGCCATCCATCTAGCTTGTCTGGCATTGAGTTTTGGTTGATCAAACAAATATCTCAACCCACTATGGTCTGTCATGAGCACAAATATTCTACCTAGGAGGTAATTCCTCCACATTTTTAAAGCATATACTATGGAAACCAACTCTAGATCATGGGTCATTTTACCACACTAAGTTGCCTTGGGTCTTTTATCCCTTAGGGTTATTTTTTTTTATCCCTTAGACTTCAATTTTGCTTTATTTTTCTTTGTGTGATTTGCTTAGGTTAGCTTGAACAAATAAAGACTTGAGTTTTGGCTCATTTTTGGTAGATTTTAGTCTAGGTTCGTTTTATGGCTTATGGTTTTTGGCTCACCTCATGACTCTACACCAAGCATAACCTATCCCATGATCTTCATGAATTGATATGCCACCCTTTCCACTCATACCTTCTATCCTTGCCATGTTGTCCCTTTCTCTGATTAAAGGTGAGTCAAATCATTCTTTTTGAAAAAGGGTGCTGCCAACTCACTAAGCGTTTCCGTAGCACACTCCTTGTCCTTAATTCCTTGCCATGATTCGTCATTATTCACTAAGGTCATGATCTACCTTGTTTTCAACACCATGGTTCATTAAAATATTGATGCTAAGATTTGGTTTTTATTAGTTTGGTAACGGTTTCAAATATTTGAATTTTCTCAAACTCGACGCTGTTGAAATCGCTAGTTCAGACCAGTTGCATGCAATGCTACGGGATCAACTACTAAGGCTGATTTGGAAGCTAAGGTGGTCATGATGGTATTCTAACTAGTTCCAGAGCTTCAATTGTCAATAAATCCTCCAGGTATTCCGTGATCTCCCTCCATTGCATAGCAAATTCTTGGGATTTATTTTGCCTAAGTTTTGGTAGCGACCAAGGCCGCAAATCACTCCCTTCTTCATCCTTCTACATCCATAATTTCCCTCTCACAGACTTGCAACCATTGTCACCAAATTTTCAGCTATCAAAGACTCCCATTCATTCTGCGCCTGAGTTTTGAGTACCCGTGCAAACACTTGTTCTTTGTGTGCACATTGCGCTACCGAAAACATTGTTGAAACCTCGCTACATTTGCCCTGTTTTTCCCTATGATGTATTTTGTTTGAATTGGAGAGTTACTAGTCGGGTTTTAAAGACCTACGCAACAGTGTTTACCTTGACTATATCATCACTCTTCAGCTTGAGATCCATAGACAGTAAGGAGTGGGAAAATTGCACTTCTTACCTTTCAAAATCCAATAAAGCAGTTTTCTGCAAAACAAGGTGAATTAGAGGAGAGTCTTAGGTGAGAGAAGCCATTGTTCACTGTCATCTTCTCATGGAAGTCTGTATCTATTTGCTCCCTTATCCTTCACTATACCATAACCTTTGATTCCTTGCCTTTACCATGGAGACACCTCAGAAGAAGAAATCTCATAAAGGAGGAACTGTGGTCAGAACTGAACCCTCAGACATGCACTTATTTGACATAGAGCCAATGGTTAGGGAAGTTTTCCAAAGGGTGGGCTACCTCTCTTTTTGCCAAAACATGCAGAGGGGACATATTGAAGTGGCAAGGAAATTTTCCTTACATTTTGATGGCCTTAAGACCAAGGTAGGAGACCTTGAGTTTGAGGTGTTTTAAGCCTCCATTGCAACAACCATAGGGATTCCTAATACTAGTGAGAGATGGTTTAAATCCATGACCTTAAATGATGCCTTCTCCAAAGAATTCCTCAAACCAGATTATCAGACAGACAACTTGTCCAAGGGAGTTCCTAGAAGTCATCTAGTTGAATATTTTGACAAGATGTTGAAGATCACTCAGAGATAATTTACATGTGAAGGGAGGTTTAACATGTTGTACCCGTACCATATAAGGCTTTTGCTTCATTTTACTGGTAAATATGAAATGAATATACCTTTCTACTTGTTGACGAGCGTGGGGAAGATGTCGAATAGAGTCCAAGCAAAATCCAAGGTTGTGGACACTAGTGTTTTTCAGTCTGGACTGATCAGAATGTTGGTCTTGGAAGAATTAAAGAAGAGGAATATTCCTTGGGAGCAATTCATTGTTTCTACTCACATGAAGTTGGACATAGCTTCGACTCCTCAGTCAAAGATGCAAAGTCCTTTTCCATCTACTAGTAATGCTATATCAGGAACAAGGAAGAAAAGAAAGAGTAAATCCATTGCTCAAGACAAAGAGGTTATTAATGAAATTGAAGAAACATAGAGGGAGGCTTATCATTCTCCAAATAGATACTTTTGACCTCCTCCTGCACTAGAATTGGAAGAGGTCCCTTCATCCACTAAAACCACAACCAAGAAGGGAATAAAAGTGCATTTTTCATCACCCTCTCCAACAGATAGCATAAAGATCAAGAAGCCTTTCACTAGATTATCAGCTCTCAAGGAGGCTGTTGAAACACAAGTCCTACCCAAGGTTTCAATTCTAAAGAAAAATAAAGATAAGGGGAAAAGACATTAAGAAGCCTATCGAGGTGATAAACAAAGTCCCTGTGCAACAAAAATATGAAGGTGAAGCCATGAAGAAGCCTATTGAGGTCATCAACCTCTGCACTCCACCTAGTAATCACACTTTCAAGAGATTGATTAGACAACTCAGGGAAGCTAGGAAGGAGGTTGCTCGACTGAAAGTAGAAGGTTTGGAAGAAAAAATAAAGATGAAGGACCTTATGGATATTTACAGCCACACCCTTGATATGGAAAAATTTGCAGTTAGAAGAGCCCCGCCTCTCCATAAGCAACTAAATAACCTCTACAGGCTAAACAAAGGCTTTCAATCTCAAAAATAGAAAGCTCAAGGCAGAACTGCAACACTTCAAGGATGAATTGGCCCAGAGGAATTGGAAAGTTTTGGTAGAAGCTACCATTGAAAGAGAGGAAACAATAAAGAAGAGGAGCACACCTACAGTCAAGAAGACCACCCCCACAAAAGAAAAACATGATGCCATGATAGAAGGTAGCTCTCCTTCAACAAGGAGGAGTGATAGGCTGATGAAATAGCCGTCGGATATAAGCTGCAAATTTGAGAGGGGTCTCTTTTTGCAAGAGTAAGTGATCAAGGATGTATTATTTTTTGCCACCTATACATGCATCTACAGGCTCCTAACTTATCTTGTCAACTTTTTGTTCTTTCCAAAGGATGAATTTCATCATAAAAAAAGAGCACAGACATTCCTTAGCACCATGGTGCTGCAGAATTGTCTATATAGCCGGTCCTGGCATTTTTCTACCTAAAGTGATACAAAATCTCCTAGCTGAAGTACACAACAACACTACCTTTTCTGCAGAACTATACCAAATCTCCTAAGCCGAACTTAACGATTGTGCTACAAATTCCACAGGACTGTGTCACAGTGGCGCTACCAAAACCACATATTTGTTTTGATGATGGGCGCTACCAATTCTGTAGGACCATTTCAGTGACGGGCGCTACCAATTCCGCAGAGGCTATTTGAGGCCTGACGCTACCGAATTCGTAGAGGCTATTTTAGAATGATCGCTACATAATTGCACACAATGATACACATGATCGACGCTACAAATGTTGCAGGCCTGTTTTGGATCAGCGCTACGAAATGTGCAGAGTATTTTGCAAGGGCGCTACAGAAACTCGCTACCCAATGTGCTACTGAATGGCGCTACAAACTAGCACTTGGAATCAAGGAGTTTGGATTTATCACTCTTTTGGGTGGCTGATGATGTGGAGAAGAATGAAGATCAAAGTTGGCAGCATGGTGACAACATACAACCCCTGCAGGACACTTGGCATGGAAAGGGATGTGCATCAAGGAAGACAATGTCATTTAAATTTTGTTGGATTGATTGCCAACATATTTCCTTTTTTATAGCAGTTTGTTAAATAACTGTTAGCACGGGTGTTAGATTGAATAACTGATTTGGAGAATCCTATGGGAGGAAGGCCAACTCGCACCTCTAGCCGTGGCCTTCCTTTTGTTATAAATAGCTATTCCAAATGATTTAGGGGTTCGAATGGTTGAGTCAGGCTCCCTGATTGTAATATTTTGATTAAGCATACTAGTTCTCTGGTTATGTACTTGACTTGAGAATTTTTGATTAATATAAGTGAATTTCTCTTATTCCATCTTGTTACCTCTTATACTGAAGTTTTCATGATTGAATGATTCACATGAGATTGTTCTAGTTGTATTATGATGAATGCTTGATTATAATACTGCTACGATGTTCTTCAGTGTTCTTTATACTTTGAATTCAAGAAGATCTTGTGTTTGAGTTTTTCTTCCTTAGGCTGCTTGAAGACCTCATGTCAATAGAAGACCTCTACACTTCCCTCACCAAAGTTTTCCTTCTATTCACCTTTACTCCCATTCACTGACTGAAGTTGATCAAGACCTCAATTGCTTGTGCATGCTAGCCCAGATTTACGAGTTAAAACATTATTATCCTGAGTCTTGTCCATTTGACCTTTTAAACACTCATTTACATTTACACATAATCTGATGGGTACTGGGATTATACTAATTTCAATCTTAGGGTGATTCCTAGTGCTAACATTCTTGGTGCCATTGCCGGGGAACAAATTGAAGACATTTCCTTGGGATTGAACGACAAAGATTACTGATTCTGAAGGTGCATTAGAACTCAATACATTCAAGATTGCAGCTTGCACCTGGCAAATCCATTGTTTCAGCTGTGGCTCCTAAAGGAAAACACACGAGGTCAACTTCACAGCTACCTTTGGCTACACCTGAAGCTGACCCATAGAAGATGATCAATAAGGCAAAAGCTTCTCAAGAAAGTTTTTCTGCTACTATATCAGGTACTTCTGGTCAGTTGTCTACTCCAGTTGTTATATCAAGTATTCCTCCTTTAACTTCTGCTGAAGTTTCTAAGAATTTGGATTTTGAAAATTTTCCTGTTGAATACTCCTCTTTTGACCCATAATTGAAAGAAGAAAATTTTGAAATCCTTGCCTCTCTTGATGTTGTGAAGTGGTTCAAACTTGAGAATCTTGAATATTTTCCTACCTTAGTTTTTTCTACTCCTCCTCCTATCAAAATCTCTGTAGCCAAAGAGGAGGGAACCTCATCTCCCTTGCAGCCTATACCATCTTCTTCCAAGACTCAACCTTCTGCTGTGAAAACTGAAATCCCTCCTTCCTACATTCCTTTTTCTCCTAAGTTTCACATAGTCAAATCTCCTTGTCCTCCTTGCTCTCCTAGAGTTTGAAATCCAATGGCAAGTGCTAACCCTCCTAGAAATAGGATGGATGCCATAGTGGCTGCTAGGTATGACCCTCTTATATTACCTTAGCCTATGAATTCTCTCCATGCCGGAGATTACCTAAAATACATGCCAAAATTCACAGGAGAAGAAGACATAACTATTGAAGAACACCTTGATGCCTTTTATAGTTATGCAAACAATCTAAACATTGAGAATGAGGATGTGTGGATGAGAGTCTTTGTCCATAGCCTTGATGGTGAGGCTAGGAAATGGTTTAGGGGTTTGACTCCTAGATCCATAGCTAGGATTGAAGCTTTAGATGATTTTTTGAGACAATGGGGGGATAAAAAATATTTTTTGTATTATATCACAAAATTTGGATCTCTAAAGAGGAAAGAGGGAGAATTTTTTTTTGACTTCTCTAGGATGTTCAATAAAATGTACAATACGATCCCTACTGAGATAAATCCTACAAAAACCTCTGCCAATATCACCTATGCTAGTGCTTTTGACCCTGTGTTTTGCCTTCTACTGAGAGAAATAAGATCTGCCTCCTTAGCTCATATGCAAGATGTAGCCTTGGAGGTAGAATCTAACATAGTGGCATCTGACAAACTTAGGGGAAAATGTGATAGGGATAAGAGAAAAATAGAGTTGAAGCCTCAACCTCTGATTCCTCTATTGTCCATCCTCAAGTTGACGAACTTACCAAATTAGTAAAATCTCTTTCTGCTGAGATGGAGTAGTTAAAACTTGAAGGAAAATATACCTATAGAAATACACATAATGTTGATAATAGAAGTAACTTCATAAGACCAAATAATGCTCCTCAGATCCTTCCAAGAGATCCAAGAAACATCGATAGGGATGATCAAAAAGTCCAAAATCCTCTGCAAAACAACCTTGTTGCTAATGAAGAAGGAGAGGATGAAGAAACTGATCCTGAGATCCATTGCCTAGGTGACACCTCTTCATCCCCTCACTTGACCCAATCTGCATATGAGGAATCCCTAAAATGAATTGAGTAAGGGAGAGAAACCAAAAGAAAATCCTAATAGATATAATTTGAGATCCAAAAAGAAAGAGGAGAAGACTGATACTTCTGGTCAACCTACTAAAACAAAAAAATATGCTAAGGTTGTGGTAGTTGGCAACAAAGAAAAAGATGCACACAACCCTCAAGCTTTGGTTAAGAATCCTACCCCAGAAATCAATGAGATTTTGAAATCTCCATCTTCCTTAAGCTTTGAAAGTGAGATTCAAAAAATCAAAATCCCTATACCTTTTTTAGAGCTGATAAAAATGAGGAGCTCAAAAAATATCTCTCCAAAATGTTGCAGCCCAAATTCTCCTCCAATTACACTGATTCAATCAACCTTCAAGATGAAAAGACAACAGTCATATTAGGACCTTTGATAGAACATATAGATGATTCATCCCCTCCCTTCTATACATCACTGAACATTCATAATAAGGTGTTGCATAACTGCTTGATGGACTCAGGGGCATCTCACAATCTCATGCCAAAAATAATCATGGATGAACTTGTATTAGAAATTACAACAACTTACCATGACTTATATTCTTTTGACTCTAGCAAAGTGAAGTGTCTTGGGGTCATCAAAGATATGGTTGTGACCTTATTTCAGTTGCCCATGAAAAGTGTGGTCATGGATATTGTGGTGGCTGATGTCCCCCCTAAGTTTGGTATGTTCTTGTCAAGATCTTGGATAAAAATACTAGGGGGAACCTTGCAAATGGACCTTACATATGCCACCACTTCTGTGTTTGGGGGGGAGCATAGAAGGCTTTACAGGGAAGCTCAGTTGGCCTACATCATTAGTGATGAAGCAAACCCCACCAACCATCCTATTTTTGCACTTGATACTGAGTTGGGATCCAATATATTGCAGCTCACTGATGCTCCTGAACCTCCTCTTGAAATCATAAAACAATCCATTACTTTTTGTGAAGTTTCTCCTCCAACTACCTCTGTTTGGAAGATGTTTTTTGATGGATCCTCTTCTAAGGAAGGTGCTGGTGTTGGAGTAGTCTTTGTTTCACCTACTCAAGAGACCATATCTTTGTCCTACAAACTAGAATTTGAAACTACAAACAATGTGGTAGAGTATGAAGCTCTTGTTTTGGGTTTGAGGGCTACCAAAGACACGGGGATTGAAGAGCTATCAGTATTTGGAGATGCTGAATTAATTGTCCATCAAATAAAAAAATTGTATCAAGCTAAGCACCTTAGGCTAAGGACTTACATAAATGAAGTTTGGGATCTTGTTGATAGTTTCTTCTTAGCTTTCAATATCTCATTCATTCCAAGAGGGGAGAACACCATGGCTGATTCTTTGGTTGTTTCAACAAGTAATTTCAGAGTCCCTTTGCCACCTAAACTCAAATATTATGTAGAAGTGAAGTATAGGCCCTCTATACCTGACAATGTCAAACATTGGAAGGTCTTTGAAGATGATATTGATATCAAAAGATTTCTTGAAACTGTTGATGAGTTTTCTACATTACATATTGATCAAGATCATGATTATGAAAATATCCCTCATGCTGATTCTTTTCTAAATAAAATTGCTAACCATCATATTGTTCAGTTGCCTAGTAACCATATTCCAAAGGGACTAGTTCCTTTGGAGAGATTGTTCGACATAAATGATATGGTTGCAAAGTTTAAAGGTTCAATTGATGATGCCGATGTAACCGAATGCAATGTAGGTACAAAGAAGGATCCAAAATATGTCAAGGTATCTACCAGCTTGTCAAAGGAACAAAGAGATGAATATGTTGAGCTGTTAAAAGAGTTTGCTGATGCGTTTGCCTGGATATGTGAATATTTGAGAACATACAACACAAAAATCATTGAACATAAGATCCCTTTGAAAGAAGAGACCAAACCATTTAGGTAGAAGTTGAGACAGATAAATCCTATGCTGCTGCCTATTGTGGAAAGAGAGGTTAAAAAGATTTTGGATGCCAAGATTATCATCCCTTTGAGATACTCTAAATGGGTGGCTAACTTGGTCCTAGTGAGAAAGAAGAATGGAGAAATCAGACTTTGTGTTGATTTCAAAAATTTGAATAGAATCTCTAAGAAAGATAATTACCCCTTAACAAAGATGGAACAGATATTGCAGAGAGTGACAGGTTCATCTAGGATGTCTATGATTGATGGATCTTATGGCTACAATCAGATCTCTGTCTTACCTGAAGATAGAGAGAAGACAACCTTCACCACTCCTTGGGGCACATTCATGTATGCTAAGATGCCCTTTGGATTGATGAATGTAGGAGTGACCTTTCAACAAGCCATCGAGATTTCCTTTATTGGGGAGAAGGACAAGTTTGTAGTCATTTATTTGGATGACATAATAGTGTTCTCACAATCTGATAAAGAACATTATCATCATTTGAAAAAGGTCTTCTTGAAGTGCATAAAATTTGGTCTCTCTCTAAATCCTAAAAAGTCATTGTTTTCTATGAAGGAGGGGAAATTATTGGGGCACATTGTATTAGCTGAAGGGGTAAGGATTGATTCAAGTAGAGTAAAAGCTATCCATAACTTGTCTCTCCCTAGATCCAAGAAGGAAGTTCAGTCTTTCTTGGGGAAAATCAATTTCTGAGAAGGTTCATTTCAAATTTTGTTGAATTGGTAAAGTATATTAAAACCATGTTGAGGAAAGGAAATGAAGTCAAATGGACTACTGAGTCTCGAAATTCTTTTGATCAAATAAAAAAAGATTTGAATGAAGCACCTGTGCTCATCAGCCCTGACTACTCCAAGGATTTTCTGATATTTTCTTTTGCTTCATTTGACACAGTAGTAGCTGATTTATTGGAGAAAAATGCAGAAGTGTTAGAGCAGCCTATTGCCTTTTTCAGCAAGGCATTGAGGGATGCTGAAATAAAATATGACATCATGGAAAAGTAGGCATATGCTTTGTTCAAATCCCTCAAGAATTTCATATTATATGTCCTGCATTCAAAAGTAGTTGCATATGTCCCTTCAACCTCGGTGAAAGAGATACTTATTCATCCTGACATAGACGGAAGGAGGAGAAAATGGATTGCCAAAATTCTTGAATTTGATCTTGAAATAAAGCCCACCAAATTGGTTAAAGGCCAAGGTTTAGCTAAATTGCTGGCTAAATCAAATTACAAAGCTTTGGGGGTTAATTTCATAAACATCAGCTCAGAAAATCAGCAAGCTGAGTTGTCTGATAAAGCTTCTTAAGTCAGACCTCCATTAGCAGAATGCACTTGGTACAAGGACATTATATATTTTCTACAGAAGTTGCAGCCTCCTGATGGTTTTGAGAAGAACAAGCTAAGAGATTTGAAGCTCAAATCAATCAAATATTGTCCTATTGACCAAGTTTTGTATTGGAAAGATCCTTTAGGAGTGATTTTGAGAAGTCTAGACCCATAGGAGGCCCAAAAGATTATGTCTGATTTTCATGATAGTTTATGTGGGGGTTATCACTTATGGAGAACCATAGTCTATAAGATCCTCAGAGCTGGGTATTTTTGGCCTAGCCTTTTTACTGACATTTTTGCAAAGATTAGAGTTTGTGTCAAGTGCCAAAAGTTTTCTGGAAAGCATTAGCTCAATTCTTTTCCATTGAAGCATGTGGTAGCTTCATGACCTTTTCTACAGTGGGGCCTAGATTTTATTGTGGAAATTCATCCTGATTCAAGTGGTCAACATAGGTGGATTTTTATTGCCATTGATTTCTTCACCAAGTGGATAGAAGCCATCCCTACAAGGAATGACTCCCACAAGGTAATCATTAGTTTTCTTGAGGATATTATGGCGAGATTTGGTTGTCTAAACAAAATTGTTACTGATAATGTTGCATATTTCAAAGCTGAACCATTGATCAAGTTTTGGGAACAGTATGGAATTACATTGGTTCATTCTACTCCTTACTACCCCCAAGGGAATGGATTGGCAGAGTCCTCTAACAAGAGCCTTATAAATATCATCAAGATATTGTTAGAAGAAAACAAGAAAGCATGGGATTCAAAGATTAAATTTTCTTTATGGGTTGATAGAGTGACAACAAGGAGATCTCTTGGTGTCTCTCCTTTTCAGCTTGTGTATGGATTTCAAGCTATTTTTCCTTCTCAACTTTCCTTGCCTGTGGAAAAATTCTTCCAAGACCTCCAAGGAGAACCTGATGATATGGTAAGAAGAATACAATAGCTGGTAGAAGTGCAACAGACTAGGGAGCAACTACTAGACAAAGCACATGACCATCAACAAAATATCAAGCAAGCCTTTGACAAGAAGGTAAGCAAAGAGGATTTCCAGCTGGGAGATCTAGTGCTCAAGTGGGATGCACCCAAGCAAGACAAAGGCAGGCATGGTAAATTTGAGGCCTTGTGGATTGGTCCCTTCAAAATTTCTGAGGTATTTTCAAATAACACTTATAAGTTACAGAATTTGGAGGATTCTGAAGTTTTTTTTGGCCCTGTAAATGGGCACTTTATGAAAAAGAATTTTTCTTAAGCCATGAGTGGCTTTGCATGTCATTGTAAATATCATTTTTTGTTTTATTTTTGATTGAATAAGTGACCCCATAGCCCTAGGATAAGGCACTGAAACTGCTTGTTCTTGGCAGCTCACAGGGAGCATGCCATCCCCTGTGGAGCCAATGTTATCACACTAAGTTGTCTTGGGTCTTTTATTTTTAGGTTTAATTTTTTTTTAGCCCTTAGACTTCAATTTTGATTTGTTTTTCCTCGTGTGATTTTCTTAGGTTAGCTTGAACAAATAAAGATTTGAGTTTTGGCTCATTTTTGGCCCTCATATAGATTTTAGCCTAGGTTCATTTTATGGCTTATGGTTTTTGACTCACCTCATGACTTGACACTAAGAATAACCTATCCCATGATCTTCATGACTTGATATGTCACCCTTTCCACTCATACCTTTTATCCTTTCCATGTTTTCCCTTTGTCCGATTAAAGGCGAGTCAAATCATTCTTTTTGAAAAAGGGCTTTACCAACTCACTAGGAGTTTCCGTAGTGCACTCCTTGTCCTTGATTCCTTGCCATGATTCGTCATTATTCGCTGAGGTCATGATCTACCTTGTTTTCAACACCATGGTTCATTAAAATATTGATGCTAAGATTTGTTTTTTATGAGTTTGCTAACGGTTTCAAAGATTTGAATTTTCTCAAACTTGGCGCTGCTGAAACCGCTAGTTCAGACCAGTTGCATGCCGTGCTACATGATCAACTGCTAAGGCTGATTTGGAAGCTGAGGTGGTCGTGGTGGTCTCCTAACCTATTGTAGAGATTCAATTGTCAATTATTCCTCTAGGTATTCCATGATCTCCCTCCATTACATATAAAATTCTTGGGATTTCTTTTGCCTAAGTTTTGGTAGCGACCAAGGCTACAAATCACTCCCTTCTTCATCCCTCTGCATCCATAATTTCCCTCTCACAGAATTGCATCCAATGTCACCTAGTTTTCAGCTATTAAAGACTCCCATTCATTCTTCTCCTAAGTTTTGAGTAATGGTGCAAACACTTGTTCTTTGTGTGTGCATGCGCTACCAAAAACGCTGCTGAAACCTCGCTACATTTCCCCTGTTTTTATCTATGCTGTATTTTGTTTGAATTGGAGGGTTACTAGCCAGGTTTTAAATACCTATGCAATAATGTTTACCTTCACTATATCATCACTCTTTAGCTTGAGATCTACAGACAATAAGGGGTGAGGAAATTGCAATTCTTACCTTTCAAAATCCATCAAAGCAGTGTTCTGTCAGAACAAGGTGAATTAGAGGAGAGTCTTAGGTGAGAGCAACCATTATTCACTGTCATATTCTCATTGAATTTTGCATTTGTTTTCTCCCTTATCCTTCACTTTACCATAACCTTTGATTCCTTGCCTTTACTCATGGAGACACCTCAAAAGAAGAAATCTAATAAGGGAGGAACTGTGGTCAGAACTGAACCCTCAGACATGCACTTATTTGATGTAGAGCCAATGGTTAGGGAAGTTTTTTAAAGGGTGGGCTGCCTCTCCTTTTTCCAAAACATGCAGAGGGGACATCCTGAAGTGGCAAGGCAATTTGCCTAACATTTTGATGGTCTTAAGACCAAGGTAGGAGACTTTGAGTTTGAGGTGTCTGAAGCCTCCATTGCAACAACCACAAGGATTCCTAATACTGGTGAGAGATGGTTTAAATCCATGACCTTAAATACTGCCTTCTCCAAAGAATTCCTCAAACCAGATTATCAGATAGACAACTTGTCCAAGGGAGTGCCTATAAGTCATCTAGTTGAAGATTTTGACAAGATGTTGAAGATCATTCAGAGATACTTTACATGTGAAGGGAGGTTTAACATGTTGTACCAATACCATATAGGGTTTTTGCTTCATTTTACTGGTAAATATGAAATGAATATACCTTTCTAGTTGTTGAGGAGCATGGGGAAGATGTCTGATAGAGTCCAAGACAAATACAAGGCTGTGGACACTAGTGTTTTTCACTTTGGGCTGATCATAATGTTGGCCTTGGAAGAATTAAAGAAGAGGAATATTCCTTGGGAGAAATTTATTGTTTTTTCTCACATGAAGTTGGACATAGCTTCAAATCCTCAGTCAAAGATGCAAAGTCCTTTGCCATATACTAGTGATGCTCCAACATGAACAAGTAAGAAAAGAAAGATTAAATCCATTGCTCAAGACAAGGAGATTATTAATGAAATTGAAGAAACAGAGAGGGAGGCTTATCGTAATCCATAGAGAGACTTTTCACCTCCTTTTGCACCAGAATTGGAAGAGCTCCCTTCAGCCACTAAAACCACAACCAAGAAGGGAAGAAAATTTCATTTCTCATCACCCTCTCTAGCAGCTAGCATAAAGATCAAGAATCCTTTCACTAGGTCATCATCTCTCAAGGAGGCTGTTGAAACAGAAGTCCCATGCAAGGTTTCAATTCTAAAGAAAAACAAAGATAAGGGGAAAAGGCATTGAGAAGCCTATTGAGGTGATACACAGAGCCCATGTTGAGTAGAAAGATGAAGGGGAAGACATGAAGAAGCCTATTGAGGTCTTCAACCTCTGCACTCCACCTAGTAATCACACTTTCAAGAGATTGATTAGACAACTCAGGGAAGCTAGGAAGGAGGTTGCTTGTCTGAAAGCAAAATGTTTGGAAGACAGAAGAAAGACGAAGGAACTTATGAATAATTAAAACCACACCCTTAACCTAGAAAAATTTGAAGCTAGAAGAGCCCTACCTCTCCATAAGAAACCAAATAACCTATACAAGCTAAAAAAAGGATTTCAATCTCAAAAATAGAAAGCTCAAGGTAGAACTGCAACACTTCAAGGATGAATTGGCGGGCCAGAGGAATTTGAACATTTTGGTAGAATCTGTCATTGAAAGAGAGGAAACAATAGAGAAGAGGAGCACACCTACAGTCAAGAAGACCACCCTTGCAAAATAAAAACATGTTGCTGTGATAGAAGGTATCTCTCCTTCAACAAGGAGGAGTGCTAGGTTGATGAAATAACTGTGGGATATAAGCTTCATTTTTGAGAGGGGTCTCTTTTTGCAAGAGTAAGTGATCAAGGATGTATTATTTTTTTCCACCTATATAGGCATCTACAGGCTCCTAACTTATCAACTCAAGTTTTTGTGCTTTCCAAGGGATTAATTTCATCATACAAGAAGAGCATAGACATTCCGTAGTGCCATGGCACTGCAAAATTGTCTATATAGCGGGTCCTGGAATTTTTCTACCTAAAGTGATACAAAAGATCCTAGACGAAGTACACAACAACACTACCTTTTCTGTAGAACGCTACCAAATCTCCTAAGATGAACTTAATGATGGCGCTACAAATTCCGTAGGACTATGTCATAGTGGCGCTACCAAAACCACATATTTGTTTTGATGACGGGCGCTACCAATTCTGTAGGACCATTTCGGTGATGGGCGCTACCAATTTTAGAGAGGCTATTTGAGGCTTGGCACTACCAAATTCGCAAAGGCTATTTCAGAATGATCTCTATGGAATTGCACAGAGTGATACATAGGATCAACGCTACAAATTTGTAGGCCTGTTTTGGATCGACGCTACGAAATGTGCATAGTAGTTTGCAAGGGCGCTACATAAACTTCCTACCCAACGCGCTACTGAATGACACTACAAACTGGGACCTGGAATCAAGGAGTTCAGATTTATCACTCTTTTGGGTGGCTCATGATGTGGAGAAGAACGAAGATCAAAGGTGGCAACATGGTGACAACATACAACCCCTACAGGACACTTGGCATGGAAAGGGATGCACATCAAGGAGGACAATGTCATTTAAATTTTGTTGGATTGATTGCCAACATATTTCCTTTTTTATAACAATTTGTTAAATAGTTGTTAGCATAGGTGTTAGATTGAGTAACTGATTTGGTGAATCCTATGGGAGGAAGGCCAACTCGTACCTCCAGCTGTGGCCTTCCCTTTTTTTATAAATAGATATTCCAAATGATTTAGGGGGTTCAAATGGTTGAGATGGGCTCCCTGATTGTGATATATTTATTAAGCATACTGGTTCTCTGGTTATGTACTTGAATTGAGAATTTTTTATTAATATAAGTTAGTTTCTCTTATTCCATCTTGTTACCTCTTATACTTAAGTTTTCATGATTGAATGATTCACATGAGATTGTTATAGTTGTATTATGATGAAAGTTTGATTATAGTAATGCTATGATGTTCTTCAGTGTTCTTTAAACTTTGAATTCAAGAAGATCTTGTGTTTGAGTTTTTCCTCCTTAGGCTGCTTGAAGACCTTCTGTCAATAGAAAACCTCTACACTTCCCTCACCACAATATTCCTTCTATTCACCTTTACTCCCATTCACTGACTGAAGTTGATCAATACCTCATTTTCTTGTGCATGCTAGCCCAGATTAATGAGTTAAAACATTGTTATTTCGAGTCTTATCCATTTGACCTTTTAAAAACTCATTTACATTTACACATAATCTGATGGGTACTAGGCTTATTCTCATTGAAATCTGAAGGTGATTCCTAGTGCTAATAGTTCACATAATTGATTTCATGCTCATTCATTTTTTGGATTCGTAGAAAATCACATGTCCTTCTTGCACAAGGACTCCTTCGAGCCCCTCCTTGTAGGCATCTGTACACACAAGGAAGTCCTTGTTTGGGTATGCAATCTTCAACACAAGTGCATTGGTTAGAAGGTATTTTAGCTGTTGGAATCTCCCTTCGCATTCTGATGTCCAAATGAATTTAACTCCCTTTTTCAGGAGGGAGGTGATTGGGCACCGATATTGGAAAACCTCTTTATGAACCTTCTACAGTATCATGCTAGGCCCACAAATGATTTGATATCATATACATCCTTTGGCTTAGGCCAATCCATAATGGATTTGCTATTGTCAGGGTCAACTGCCACTCCTTCTTCAGAAATATCATGGCCTAAGTAATGGACTTGTTTTTGGAAAAAGTCACACTTACTAAACTTAGCATAAAGTTGATGTCCTCTTAGCACTTGAAGCACTAGCTTGAGATGTTCTTCATGTTCTTCCCTATTATTAGAATAGATTAGGTTATCATCAATGAAAACCAACACAAATCTATCGAGGAACTTACATAGTACATTTTTCATTAAGCTCATAAAAGTGGCTGGTGCATTGGTAAGCCCAAATGGCACCACCACAAATTCATAGTGGCCATATCTTGTCCTAAAGGCTATTTTTTAGATGTCTTCATCTTGAATTCGGACTTGATGGTATCCAGAACTCAGGTCAATATTGGAGAAAATTGTAGCACCCCTTAATCGGTCAAACAAGTCATCGATCCTTGGCAAGGGATACTTATTCTTATTGGTCATATTATTGAGTTGTCTATAGTCTATGCACAACCTGAAGGTGCCATCCTTATTTTTCACAAACAAGTCTGGTACTCCCCATGGGGACACACTAGGCCGAATGTGGCCTTTTCCCAACATTTCCTTTAGATTTAGTTTGAGCTCAACTAGATCTGGTGTACTCATTCTATAGGGCGTTCTAGACACTGACACCGCTCTCGGCACCAGTTCTATTGAAAAGTCAATATCTCTTCTTGGAGGCAGGCCTGATGCCTCTTCTGGAAACACATATTTATACTCTCTTAATATGGGTGGTCATATAGGCTTGGTTTATTCTCCTCAAGAGAGCTCAACACTTGTATTGCATACAAAGGACATTCTTTTCTGCAATACTTCTTCACTTGAAGGGATGATATTTGTGTCAGGCTGCTAAATTGAAGATTTAGATGACCTGAAACACTAAATTGTCAAACCAGGGTTGGTAAACTTCGAGCTCATACACTGTATGTGCAGGTAAGCTAATTCCTATCTAAAGACTATCCTGAAAAGAAAACATAAACTCACTCTGAGAACTTGAATCTTAATGACGATCTTGAAACTTAGCATTCCCTATTTAAGTCATCAACATAAAACAGTCTTATGTTTAAATGCTGGTGCTTCTATTTCCATTTATAAGTACAAGCTTAATCCGCCACTACTTTTAATCATCTTTCATCACCATTTCTATTCAAGCCACAACAGAAAGAGTGTTTCCTCAAATGCATTTAATCTGGTTATCAAAATCAATCCAAAGCTGTCTACAGGAAAACAGAGTACTACTCTACCTACTAGTACCAGGAGCTCCCTTTGATTTAACTATGCAATCTAAGTGTTCTAAGTAAGAAGGGTAACTAATTGTTTAACAAAGCAAAGTTCATTCACACTATAAGTTATGCTCGAATTGAAAATGAGAACCAAACCATGTTCATACCCTAAACCCTACAGGCGGCAGTCATGCGTTCAATACCCATCAACATAAAAGATGTGATTATCTTTGGAACAATTCAATTGAAGAATAGATAAACATGATTATGAAACAACTAAATCGATGACACACTATGAGCTTCAGATGTACCATTCATGTAAGCAAATGCTAACACGCTGAAACAACTAAATCTATGAGCGTTAAACTATCTCATATACAATTTCTAAAGCATGGAAATGAATTCATCACGGCCCGAGGTAACGGCCGAGGTGAACGGTTTGGCGGGCCCAATAAGCGGAACAAGCGGCCCCGGAAGTAACCGGCACTACTCAAGTATTTCTACGCAAACATTGTATCAACTCCACGTTCCATTAGCATAAGAGAATACTCAAATCGGCGTGTAACATAACAGCGGTTTTACTACGTTCAGGAAATGTGTGCCCACATAACATAGCGTGGTCAACATAATCCAACCCGTTCCGGGTGATGATGGATTTTATATAAATCCTCCCTCTCTATGATCTAAAACAAAGATACATAAAACAAAGCGGATCCCCGATCTGAAAATGGTCTTGGAATCAAGTTTTTCGCGATACTTCACATCTTAGGTGACACGTAGTGTCCGCAGTATGACGAGGAAATTAACGTCGGTTTTATCATTAGGCCTTCAAGCACCCTATGGGCACTAACTCCACCTGTCATGCGAATCTCTCTATCTCCCATTAGGTCCATAGCGCCCTTGAGATCTTGGCGGCTCCGATTGGTATCTCCGCGATTCTGCGAGTTGGTACGAATACCCAGGCATCTGTTCAACAATAGAGTGGTACCTAGCAAAGCGACATTAGTTCAATATCAATTTAAAACATCCAAGTGCATAAAAATAGGTTGAAATGTAAAGATACCTTAAGTAACCCCATTGATGGTAGGGAGATGTCAACTATGTCAAAATAAGGCCAAAAGGGAGTGAATGGCGGGTATATAAATGGAAGTCGTGATATAATAGAGGCAAAAACATGATCAAACCGGGGACCAACATACCCCCCACACTGAAGTCCTTGCCTTTCCTCAGGCAACAAAAATCAAAAGCTGGTAGCCATCAGAGGGTTGCGGCGACTGCAACCAGCATTTGTAGCCTCACCTGCTTCTTCAGATTCCTAATTTCAAGGTTAACATTGATTATAACATGCTTCTAGCAATCCTCGAAGTTGTCTGTTCCTTTTGAAAATATCCTTATTCCTGTTCTTTAGCCTTTCAACTTTGGATAAAAGGTGATTTACCCTGAGCTTGGGGGTTAGTTTTTAGATTTTTAATATGTCTGTCGATTACTACTTTGTACTCAACACGCTTCTCCTTCAATCTGCTGTTTTTTCTCTCTATTTTCGCCACCATTGGTTTCAAGGACCGGTTGGAGGAAATCTCGCTTGATGGGTTTCAATTGTTTGACCTTGTCCTGGCTGTAGTGACGGACTAGATGCATCGTGTTCTCTTGGGACTCACGGCGAGGGTGTGAAATCTATCAATTATAGTGCAGGCGAATTGAGTGAATGCATCATTTTAGCGTTCATAAGTATCAAGCGGATCAAAATTACTTGCGATCTGGGGTGAGTTCATAGTTGTCAATTGGATCTGAATGAGCTGGGATGAGTGCATAAGTGTCAAATAGATGGGAGTGTGAACTCTCTTGGCATCACGAGCGAGTGCAGGTTGGTACTTGAACTAGCGATTACGTTCCTTTGGGTGTAGTAGCTGTAGGTTGTTCTGATTCTTCCGGATGAGTTGAGACAATGTCCATGTCATTTCAGATGGCTCTGGGGCCTCCTAGTGACCATCTATACTTTCCAATAATTCTTGTGGGGGGTAGCCCGGAGTAGAGTTGTCCATTCAGACAACGCTTTTTCATTTCCTCTTTGGGTTCCTCTAGGCTTATCAACTGACTCGGCTAGTTCCTCCACATCAATTATATGTTCATTTGGGGAGGCTTCGGGGATTTCAATGTTTGCCTCTGTGGTGTGGTGTCCTTCACAGTTTTAGTATTGGTTTCTACCTTGTCATCAATTGGAGGTTCGGGCTCGGGGTCCCCAACATGGTCTTGAGTCAGGGTTTTGACTTTCTTTCTGAGTTCAAAGTTTTTTGTGGGGACTAAGTTCACACTCCTAGCTTTAGACTGGTCACAGGTGAGGGTTTTTACTGTGAAGAGGTCCCACGTTTCTTGATTTTTCGATAGTGTAGATGTGATCAATATTTTAACTAGAGCAAAGTGAAATAAACTCCCCGAAACTCACTAGCCCTTTGGACCTATTAGATACATCCTTTTAAACTTTTTAACAAGAAAAGGGTATGTTCAGTGGAGTACATGTGAAGTGTAACAAAAGTCGGGTGTGGCGGGGGAATATAATGGTATGTCGACCCTCACACGTTAGGTAATGTTGGAGGATGACCAACACTTGAGCCCACCATGGTTCCGGTAAAGGCAGTAGCGTTCCGGACCATTTTGTTTCCGATGCGAGGTTTCAACAGTAGCGCCACGAGATCTTTTATCAGCCGGTTGTCCCTTAAGTCCACCTTTGGCACATGGTGGGCAATTGAATTACCTACTGCTGATGAACTCCTCGTGACCTCGAACTCAAGTTAAGCCCACCTTAAGCGGTCCCACCCTCAAAATGCAACGCAAACTGGAGTGTGATGGCATCGTTATACCCATCCAACCTTTTGAAATGGCTCCCACCACAGCGCTTAGGAGGGCTTCCAAGTTGGCGTATGTTTGAAAAAGTTCGATGGGTGTAACGATGCCATGAAGCCCTCCCGGAATATGGGGCAACGAGAGATATTTTTAAGCAAGCAGGGTGGGAGCCATTTCTGAAAAAGTTCGATGGGTATAACGATGCCATCACACTCCAGTTTGCGCTGCATTTTGAGGGTGGGACCGCCAAGGTGGGGGAACTTGAGTTCGAGGTCACAGAGGAGTTCATTGCAGAGGAAATTCAATTTCCCACCACAGGCCAAAGGTGGACGAAGGGACAACCGGTTGATAAAAAGCTCTGTGCGTAGTTGTTGAAACCTCAGTACCGGGAAACAAAATGGTCTGAGGGAACGTCGCGGTCTTGGCTGGAACCACAGTGGGCTCAAGTGTTGGTCATCCTCCAGCGTTACCTAACGTGTGAGGGTCGATATACCATTATATTCCCCTGCCACGCCCGACTTCTGTTACACTTCACAGGTACTCCGCTGAACATACCCTTTTTCTTGTTAAAAAGTTTAAAAAGGATGGCCGAACAGGTCCAAAGGGCTAGTGAGTTTCGGGGGAGTTTATTTCACTTCGATCTAGTTAAAATATTGATCACATCTGCACTGTCAAAAAATCAAGAAACTTGGGACCTCTTCACTGTAAAAACCCTCGCCTGTGCCCAGTCTAAAGCTAAGAGTGTGAAGCCTGGTCCCCCACACAAAATGTTGAACTCCAGGAAAAAGAAAGTCAAAACCCTGACTAAAGACCATGTTAAGGACCCTGAGCCCGAACCTCCAATTGATGACAAGGTAGAAACCAATACTAGAACTGGGAAGGCCACCACACCCACAGAGGCGAACATTGAAGTCCCGAGTTCTCCCCCAGCTGCCGAGAATATAATTGATGTGGAGGAACTAGCCGAGTCAACTGATAAGCCTAGGAGGAACCCGAAAAGAAAATGTAAAAGTGTATTGTCGGGAATGGACAACTCGGTACCCAGTTACCCCCCACAAGAGAGATTGGAAAGTATAGATGGTCACGAGGAGGCCCCAGAGCCATCTGAGATGACCTGGACTTTGTCCCAACTCATTTGAAAAAACCGTAAAACAAATCGACAGGCCACTACACCCAAAGGAAATGTGCAGAATAAGTTCGTTCAAGTACCAACCGATACCCCTGTTCAGATGCCAAGAGAGTTCACCCCTGAACCCGATCTAGTTGACACTTCTGCACTCTGCCCAGCTCATCCAGATCCAATTAACAACTATGAACTCAGCCCAGATCGCAATTTTGATCCAGTTGATACTTATGAACGCAGCCCAGATGCATTCACCCCCGAATTCAGTTCAGACCATAATTCTGATAGATTTCACACCCCTGCTCAAAGTCCCGAAGAGCTCACGCATGCATCTAGTCCTTCACCACAGCCAGGACAAGGTCAAACAGTTGAAACCCACTGCGAGATTTCCTCCAGACGGTCCCTGAAACCAATGGTGGAAAAACTAGAGAGCAAGAATAGCAGATTGAAGAAGAAGTTGCATGAGTACATTGTACTGGACAGACATTAAAATCAAAAATGAACTCCTGAAGCTCAGGGTAACTCACCTCTTATCGAAAGTTGAAAGGCTAAAGCAGAGGAATACGTATATTTTCAAAAGGAACAGGCAACTTTAGAGGATTGCCAGAAAACATGTTATAATCAATAGGGTCCTTAAGAAAGAAATCAGGAATCTGAAGAAGCAGGAGAGGCTACAAATGATGGTTGCAGCCGCTGCAACCCTCTGATGGCTACCCGTTTTTTATTTTTGTTGCCTGAGGACAGGCAAGGACTTCAGTGTGGGGGCATGTTGGTCTCCGATTTTGACCATGTTTTTTGCCTATATTATACTCCACAGACCTCCATTTATATACCAGTACCACCC
>SNQJ01S0117537.1:0-14557 GCA_010110895.2 Picea sitchensis
AAGCACCAATAGTTCATGCATGTGTTTGCTTCCTCCTCATGAGACTACATGGTGGGTAACTATGGTTGAACAAGCATTACCCCATTGACCATGATACGATGCACAAGGTTTTGAGTCTTCCCACTTCTAGTGAGGATCGATTTTCTACCATCAAGGCCAAATACGCAGCACAAGAGGAATCCTTTGCTCAGTTTGGGACACACAGGGAACAACGTAGGCTGGTAATCCACAAAATTAAAAATTCAGTCATGATATTCACAACACATAAACTGGCCTACAAATTCATACAGAAGTGTTGAAAGGAAAAATGCACCCTTGGGGTCATTGTCGCTACTAAACAATGTTATGGAAGAGTTCAGATGGCTTGGGATTAGTATTTGATGAACAAGTTTATCGACGATTGTTTGGATGCTCAGGACATGGGAAAGGAGCTTCATTATAGTTGGGTCATCCTCTTGTTGGGAATGATTTTATGGAAACCACCACCAGGGCATGAAGAGGATGTAGTAAATTCCCCCTTGTTTGTTGCACCCATCTTTCTAACTGCCCAATACTCCAAGAACCCAGTGGTCCAAGCAAACAAAATAAAGATTCAGTGTGATGAGAGAATTGTTTTCATCATTGACCTCTTGAGGTTGGTCAACAACTTGTATGTGTAGGTATTGAAAACCTCAGAAGAGACTCGAGACGTTCCCCCCCTTATCAAACTCTTAGTTTTAAAGGCTCATCTACAAAATTTGGAATCATAGAATACAACACTATGTGTGTGGCTTCAATAGACAACACCATAGGAGACATATTTGCAGAAAAATATTGCATTATCCAAAGACACCATCTGTGACAGCGAGAACAGAGTGAAGGATTTTTCGGGAGTGGTCAAATACAATTTCACCTTATGGAACCATCTACATAATACCCCCGAATTGATTTCTATTGATGACTTATTTCGTGCAACAGAAGCTAAGGTCTCCCAACAAAAGAGTATTTTGGCTTCTTTACCTCTAGGAAAGTGCCAAGATATGATGATAGCTATCATGACCAAAACTAAAGAGATTATTGCAGCACAGACAGAGTATCAAACCATTTCATAGTTATCTACTGATGCAGATGAGAATGTCTTCATATTTTATACTCGGTTGACGTCCACACAGCTTTTCGTCACCTTTATGATCAAGAAGATGGATACAATGGACCTAACAACTTCTCAGGTTACAATGGTCGATGCAGATAAGGTCGTTTGGATTACCCATTAACTTCATGATACCCTCAATGAATCTGATAATAAATTCAAGTATTTCCTTCAAGAACTTATGAAGACAGTTCCTTATGTTGTGTCAGTTACTCCATGAGGCCATTAGCTCAAGGAAGAGACAAATAATAGTGGTGGGAGCATGTTTTCACCCAATTCTTTTGGATAGAGATTGTGCAAGTGCACAAACATAGTTGTGCACGCACTTCAGTTTTGCATGCACACCAGTAGCTACACAGTGGATGGCATTAGTTGTGAAGTCATTCTAAATTCTAATAGGTGCACCAGTCTGAATTTGAGTTCTACTATGCATGATAGAAACTAAGAAGATATTTCATGCACACCAAAATCAAGAAAGGAATCTTCACGTAATCTTCTTGAATGATTACTTCAGGAAACACGATAGACCGTGGAGTAGTAAGGGGATGATATGGAAAGGTAGTTAATACTACCATGACTCTAAAGAGGCTATGTGTACTACATGTGGGTGATAGAAGCATGTGGGAATAGCAGTTAATAGAGAGAGTGGAGCAGAACTAAAATTGATAGAGTTACAGAGAAAAGAAGAAAACAAAAGGGAGAAACGATGATAGAGAAGTAGTTAGTTGGTTGATTAGTCAGTTGTTGTTTTTTTTTGCGGGGATCACTATTGTTGTGGCCAATGTATTTGGGCTCACTTTGAGCTCATGTTTTTTAAGGTGTATGGTTGTGATTATGGTTTTGTAATGCCTACGGAGTCTAAGAGAAAGTGCATGGCACCATGTAATGAACTACTATGAGAATATATAAGAGCACAAGGCGTTGTCTTTGTTAATTGATTATTCTATTGGTACATGTATGTGATTGGTTGAATGAATATAATAAACGTTGCAATGATTTATTTCCTATGATTTTTTGATCATGTGTCTAATGAATATATGTGTTATTGTTAGATTTTTTTATTTTTTCAGCATAACACAATGGAATGTATGAGTGTAAACCTAAATGGATTCCCTATGTAATTAACCCTTCATCACCGACACAAGACCAGATGGTCTCTATGATTCTCATGGTGTCTTGAGTGAGACCTTCTTCAATATTTGACTGAGGATTGATATGTTGATGCCTTGGGGATTTTTTTAGTCAACTCTGGATGAACCTTGGGTCATAAACCCCCCATCATTAAGAAGGACATGTTCAAGCGAGCCAACATAATTTATTGTATTTCTTTGGTACCAACACAATGGATGAACCACATGGAGAAGTACTTGATCAGATGACTCCTTTCTCTAGCAACTCCTGAACTTTCTTCTTTATTTATTCATTTTCAAGCACATATAACCTATAAATGTCAATGTTATGAATAGGTGCATCTTGATGCAGAAAAATATCATGTTGTGTCTCTCTCATTGGAGGTAATCCTTGTGGTTCCTAAAACGCATCATCATGGTTAGAAATAATATTAACTAATTCATATTTATGTTTAGTATCACACCCTTTGAAAACTTTGGATTTATCATCATCCTTATCTTTTACAATCATGAGTACAAATATTTTGCATGCATTTACAAGCCTTTTCATTTGTCCTATAGTAACAAGAGACAATTTAGTCTTCACATGATGGGATTTTACAATATAATCAATCCCATCCTTTGTAACATGATACGTGTTCTCCTCCCTGTAGAATATATCTTTCCCACCATACCATTAAGGAATTCCCAAAACAATTCCACAAATATCAAGTGGTGTGACATCTAACTCTACCTCATCTATGAAATTAGAGGTGATTGCAAATTTAAGTTTAAATTCTCCATAATTCACCGTCTATGGTTTCTCTAGCTCCAAGCTCTTCTTTTCTACTATCTGCTTATTGTTCATGCCAAAAACATTGATTATCTAAAATTGTTGTAAATTCCCATACGAATTTCCTCTCCTTTTTCTTGCTTGCTTGACTCACATACTTCCCCAATCTTCTTATACTCATCCCCCATGCTCCCAATAACTTTGGTATGTGACTTCTCACACCCACCCTCTTATATGCATTCAATGATTGGATTTGGGGACACTCAATCAGAAATTAGAAGCTTCATATACCAATATTAATTTTAGGAAGTGGGTCGAATTAATATACATGGGTAATTCCCCCTTGGACACCTCTTATACATTCTCTTAGACCCTCCCATCTCTTGTATATTAATGATCCCCTATATTTGTCCATATCCCCTAGCATTTGGAATAACATTTTATTATTAAAATTCAGAAATACAATTCGCATATACATCGCTTAGTCGTAGCCACACATTATATCTACATTAAGCATTAATTAAACTGAGGATTATAGTGGGGACGTTACATTCCCCCTCCCCTATAGTTGTATGTTTTCCTTGGTGCACACTATGTCAATATACATATACAAATTTACATCACAATACTAAGAAATGAAATTATGCAATTTTACAACTCCAACAACAATTCCAACCAAAATCTCTTATTTCTCTCAACCCATTGACCCAAGGAATGTACCTTCTTTACTGCTCTTATCCCATTGGGTTGTACCATTTTTTTTATCCCCCCCATTGTAGGTTGGATAGGACTCTGAGATGTGGTTCCAGAACTCTAGTTGCTCAAAATGGAGTCTTGCATTCTTAAATTTTGTTTTCTTCAAATTTGTCAAAAATTTGTGGGTATTGTTCTCATATGGTTTATTCATGCTCCCATGTTGCATTGTTAGGACCATATAATGTCCATTGAACCTTTACCAACCCTATGGATTTGTTCCTGAGAACTTTGAATTTCTAGTCCAAAATGTGTATTAGATCCACCCGGAAATCCCCTTTGTGTTCCACCTAGATCACAGTCCAATCAATTATATGTGGTTAGGTCCAGGCACATATTTTTTTTTAAATGACACGTGAAATACATTATGCACTCTCATGGATGAAGGAAATTCTAGCATGTATGTAACTGGCCCTATATTTTCTAATATTTCAAAAGGCCCACAATATCTTGTTGCCAACTTTGGGAAACTTACTAATCCTAGCAATCTTCTTTTCGCCTTCACTTTTAAAAACACATGTTCACCCACTTTAAAATATCTGAAAAATATATTCTTGTCTGCATAAATTTTCTACCTATCCTTGCAAACCTTTAAATTCTATTTGATATTTTCCATTTTTTCTTCCATTTCCTTCAACAAATTTGGCCCAATAACTGCTTTGTCTATTGGATTATTCCAACTCACTAGTGTGTTACACTTCCTACCATACGATTCTTTAAACGGACTCGTTTTTAATGAGTCTTGATACCCATTATCGTAATAAAATTCAACTCAGTGGATATAATCCTCCCACTTTGATGGTTGGTCCATCACATACATTTTGAGCATGTCCTCAATTATTATGTTAGTCCTCTATTTTTTCCATCTGACTTTGGGTGATATGATGTACTAAGATTTAGATTTTTCCCAAATCCTTTCAAAAAACCTTTCCAAAAATTGTATGTAAACTTTGGATCTCTTTATGAAGTTATTTCTTTAGGGACTCCATGTATCCTAGAAACTTATTTCATGCAGATCTTTGCAATATTTGTTGCCTTGTGTGTGGTCTTCACAAGAATAAAATGTGTTTCCTTATTTAATTTATCCACCACCACCATGATGGAATCATGTTGCTTCATTGTTTTGGGGAACTTAGTAATAAAATACACTGTGATTACTTTCCACTTCCATTCTAGAATGGGTTATGGTTGTAAGAACCCTGTTGGATGTCTATGTTCACCCTTCACCTTCTGGTACTCTAGACATATGGTTATGTAATTATCCACTTCTTTCTTCATTCTTGGCCAAAAGTATTGGCTTCTTACAATTGAAATTTTTTTCTCATATCATGGGTTCCCAACATATGTCAAATTGTGCATTTCCCTCAGCACTGTATTTTTCATCTCACTAGAACTCATCACATATATTTTTCCTCTATACATGAGTATTTCATCCTCTTGCAGCTCATAATATTTAAATTTATATTGTAAATTTCCTTGTTGTAATGTTTATTTTATTTCCAAATAGTGTTGATCTGAATTTGTTTATGCAATAATTTTATCTTTCAGATCAGTCTTGTACATGTTGATGGCTATAATATGCATTTTTGTGTGCTCTACTACTAAGTGCATCGACCACTTGATTTTCCTTGCCTTTGATGTGCTTAATCTCAAAGTCATATTCACTCATGAATTCCAACCATCTAGGTTGTATGGAATTTAATGTGGGTTGTCGAAATAAATGTTTCAGACCACAGTGGTATGTTATTAGCTCAAATTTCCTCCCCATGAGGTAGTGTCTCCACATTTTTAATGCATGAATAATGGCTGCTAATTCTAAGTCATGTGTAGCATAACTCCTCACATGCTCTTTTAATTTTCTTGGCTCATAGCATACCACATGATCCTTTTGAGTGAGGAATCCACCGAGCCCTTCTTTTCATGCATCAGTGCACACAACAAAATATTCATCTAGATATGCAATCTTCAATATTGGTGCACTTGTCAAGATGTCTTTCAGCTTCTAAAAATTCTCCACACTTGGGAGTCCATTCAAATTTCACTCCCTTCTTTTGAAAGGAAGTGATTGGGCTTGCAATCTTTGAGAATCCTTTTATGAATCTTCGATAATAAATGGAGAGAACCATGAATTATCTTACCTAAATCACATTATTTGGCATTGGTCATCCTCTAATGGCCTCTATCTTCTCGGGATCAACTTCTATCTCTTCTGCTGAAATTATATGCCCCAAGTAGTGAATCTCTTTTTCATAAAAGATGCACTTACTTAGCTTGGAATCCAACTTATGCTCTCTTAAAACTTGCAACACCATTCTTAAATGTTGCTCATGTTCCTCTTCTATATTGGAGTATATGAGTATATCATCTAGGAACACAATTACAAACTTTTCCAGGTATTCCATGAACACTCCATTCATCAGGCACATAAAAATAGTTGAAGCATTTGATAGTCCAAATGGTACTACCAGAAATTCATAATGATCATATCTTGTTCGGAATGTTTTCTTGTTGATATATTCTTCCTTTACCCTCACTTGATGATAACCTAATATCAAGTCAATCTTGGAAAATATTTCTGCACCTTTCAGTTGACCAAATAAATCATCAATCCTTGGAAAAGGATATTTGTTATTTATGGTGACCTTATTCAACGGTCTAAAATCAATACACAACCTTAAGTTTCCATCTTTCTTCTTCACAAAAATAAATGGGGCACCCCAAGGTGAAACACTTGGGAATATATACCCCGTCCTTAACAATTTTTCAAGTTTCATCTACAACTCCTTCAAATCTAGTGTGCCCATTATGTATGGTGTATTGGACACTGGGGCAGCTCCTGGCACCAAATCAATAGAGAAATCAATGTCTCTCTTTGGTGGCAATCCTAGGATTTCTCCAAAAACATATTCAAAATCCCTTAAGAGCGGATGGTCTTCAATGCTTTCCACATTATCTCTATTTGTCTCTTCCATATGGGCTACAAAAATCTTACATCCTTTCTTGAAACTCCTTTTCAACTACATAGCTAAAATTTATCTAATATCTACAACTCTTGGAATGCCTTGAACCTTGCCTTTTTTCCCTTCTTCATCAATACATGTGATTGTCTTGCTGTAACAATCTAGGACATCATGGTGTTTTTAAAACCAATCCATGCCAATTAGATAATCATATGAGACCAATGAAATGATGTTCACATCTACCTTTGTGTTCAATACATTCATGTTTATTGTACAATCTTTAACTAGATCATTGATTTTCCTCTTAGCCCTTGTGGCTAATTGAACTAACAAAGATTTATTATGCTTACTCCTTTAGAAGTGAAATATTTCAACAATGTTAGATTTTATGTACTTATGAATAGATCCAGAATCAATTAAAATTGCTATGGATCGGTTATCAATCTTACCTTCCACTTCAATCATGGGGGGTTGATATTTTTCTTTCTTGTTGTCCAAGGATGCATAAATCTTTGGCATGTTTCCTCCCATGTCTTCCACTATTTCATCCTTCTGTATGTTGTGGACAATCCTCATTCTTTGTCCTTTATTAGGGAAATCCATATATAAGTGATTTCCCTCACATCCCAAACATTGTATAGGTTGTTTCCTTGGCCTTTTCCAAAATGAATTTTCATTCTTGTGATCATTTTGGGTTGAATGACCTTGTTGATTTGCATGGGATTTGTTCTTGAAAAAGGGTGACTTAAAACCTTTATGCCTTTAATCCATTTTACCTTCATCTTGTCATTCCAATATTTTTGGAAAATTGGTTTTCCTATGTTTTTCTCATAAATTTTCTTTGCTCTCCTTATGGCTTCCTCCAAAGTTTTGGGGTTATCATATTGTATCTCGTCACTATAGAAGGAGGGTAACCCACTCAATAACCTTTGGATTTTGACTTTCACATCCTTTATGAAGTCAACATATCTCAACAACTCAAATAATCTCTTTTCATATTCATCTAGTGTCATGCTTCCTAACTTCAGTTCAAAGAAATATTTCATCTTCCTTCCATAATAATGCTCAGACAAATATTTCTCTTGGAAATATGCTTTTAACTTCCTCCATGAGATCCTGTTCTCATCAAGGTTCTTGGATTTCTTAAGTTGATCCCACCATATGGCTACCTTTCCTTACAAGTGGTAGGTTACAATTCTAGCTTCTACCCTTGAGGGGTAATCATGTAGATGGAAATATTTATTCATTTCCAACAACCATTACTTGGCCTCTTCTCCTTTCCTGTGCTCGCCATGGAAAGTTGGTGGATTGATTTTCCTAATTTCACCTTGCAATAGTTCTACCTCATGCCTTCTCCTTTGCCTCCAGATAGGAGACACACTTAGGCTACTCCCTGGACCTGAACTTGCATGAGTTCTTCTATTGGATTTCCTTGGATAATGGCGGCACCAACTCATTCTTCTTGACTACCTATCATCCCCATGATCAACCCTTCTGTTATGGGATTTGGATGTTATCACTTGTCTAGAAATATCTTATTTCTTGGTACTAGAGTATTTTTTAACTTTCTTATTCAACATATTCAAACTATGAAGTATCTCTTCTTGAGCCTTCATAATCCTTTCATTATCTACCATATAGCTCTGCACTTCTCTGTGCAGGATTATCATAGTTACAGGCTCTTGCTGGCCTCTTCTTCCATTAGACTTGGTCTCAACATTTCCCATGATGACATGTAGGCCTATGATATCCTCCTCATGGATGTAAGATACTTTTTCATCTTCCATAACTCCAGTCGTCATATAAGAACCAAATTTGTTTTCTTGTACTTCTAATTCTGCAAGAAATGGGCATCTAATATTTATTGTTAGCACATGAATACTATAAAACATTTCATTAACTAGATTACAGTTTCTTCTTCATCTCAATTTATGAAGAGCACAATAAAATAAGTCAAAATATGATTCCTTAGACACATTCTTATTTGAAACACCTCTCCAACAGCTATACTCACGCCTCATTCAAAGTTCAGAGCGAAAAGTTACAACATTCACCAACTACAATTTCCACTCACTTACAACTGCGGAATTTAATTTATTACTTTCTAAAAAATTTAGTGTCCAATTCAAAATTCTAGGTGGATATATGTCTTCTCCTCCTCAATACCTTTCGAGCAACTATTTGTTTTCTCAAATCCAATATTTGAGCTAAAAGTTATGGTCTGAAGAAGTTTATATTGTCTTTCTCATTTTACCCATGTATGCTACATGTGTCTTCTTTCTCTTGCACATTTTTACATACCTATATTCCAAATCTGGATCTATGGACTTCTTCTATGGTTCACAATATTACCATAGATAGCTCCTATGCCCCAAACAGACTTATGAGCAAGGAATTATTCCCTTTGGAAAAAAATTGGGACCAAAATTTTACCTTAATTGATTCAGTTGTAACTTTCTCATACATGTTTTGTTGTGCGAAAAAAATAGCTCATTTGAAATCTCTCCTCAAGCTCTTTTATTTAATCTATAAAGATTATATGTGCTTCCTATGGCACTTACAATATTGAAAAACATAACTCCTAAAAATGTTGTTTAGGACCTCAAAATCGCCCCGCAAGTTTATGACCTTCAAAAACTATAATATTTCGTAGACAAATTGACAGTTTACTGTTATAAAAACCCTTTAATTTGCACCGTCGATCTCAAAATTTGGAGAAATATTGGTCATTGATATGAACTCTATCGATGATTGGTGTTTTCCTTTGGACGTACGCAACACTTTTCTAAAATGGTCGACCTAACCGCCAGTCATCGACTCTTCCCTTTGGCAACTGATTTACAATACATCGCTAAACTAGTCAACCTGACCATCGGTCATCGACCATCGATGATTTTCATTGGTGGATGAAACTCCTTACAATTCATCTGACCCGATCATCATCCATCGACCATCTATTGGATGGTGTGGAAACTATGCTAACATGGCATGACACGTGGATGTTGACGTGTCATGCCATATCATCCTAAGGTGTCAACTTGGCTAACATGACATGACAGATGGATGTTGATGTGGAATGACACATCATCCTCCTCTTTTATTCATTGGGCATCGTCAATTTCCCTTGGATGAACCGAACACCTCACCGAATTGGTCGATGTGATCATCAGGAATCAGTGATTCCTCTTACCGAGAAAATACCTTGCCAAAATGACCAACCTGACCATTAGTCATCGACAATTTTTGTTGGCGACTTAAACACTTTGTCAATTTGTTCCACCCTACCATCGGCCATCGACGAATTATGTTGGCCAACTCCAACACTTATAAATTTCGACCAAATCCTATATGACTTTGCATCGTCGATCTACCATTCAAAATGATCTTGATCGTTGATCTTCTCCAACTTCCAAATCACCAAAAATGAATCCAAACCATCGATCTCATCCACTTCGCAAACATCTGAAAATGAATCATGGTCGTTGATCTGATAGACCTTTCCAAACTCTGAAAACCTTATAAGTTTTTAAATCTATTACAACGAATCTATATTATTGATCTCAAAATCAAACACGATCTCATCCATCAATCCATAAGACTTCACCCAATTCTACAGTGGCAATTAAAACAAAAATCGACCTTCCAAGTCAAATTTTAACTCTGCAAATCTACATATTTACTCCATAAAAACCTCTTAGACATTTATGGGCATTTAAAACTCGAATTTGCTCACAAATTTGGGGATTTAACTCTAATTTTCTTCATTTTTCCTTCAAATTCATTAGAGATTGCAATATGTAACAATGAATTTTCCCAAATTTGCACTAGTTATTGGCCCATATAAGTCTAATGTTTGAACTAGAATCTCTAATACCATAATATAACGTTCTTTGACCATCTTAGGTCCATTACATGCAGAAATACTCATAAATTTAAATTTTTTTGCTAACTAATTTCATGTAGCTTACCAGCTATGAATTACACACAGATTTAACTATTGTCTGATACCATTAGTTAATTGCAGCTACAACATACTAAAAATCACACATGAATGCAGCTAATAACTCATTACAACAACATATAAATCAGTCTTATACACAGAGTTCATGCACAACAATTAAAACTCATAATGCAAGATAGAAAACAAATAAAACACTTATCTTTTCCAAATAGTTGTGCAACCAGTTGCTTGGGACAGACGTTCCACCCACCCATATACTTTTTGTTCCAAATATCAATAGGAATTCACCCATGAGATGGGGCTAGAAATCTACAAAAGAGGGTGGTCTCTCATTTTCCACTCACAACACAACAATCCCACTACCCATTGGTATTCTCCTACAGATATCTTGATTTTCCACCATTTATCTTCCTCTCAACCTACCCAACCCAAGGAATGTACCCCTTCATTGATATCAGTTCCTCGGGCATCTCATTAGTTTATCAGGGTCTCTTTGGCATAGATAACCAATAATATCTCTATTGGGAAACTCAAGGGAGCTCACTGCTAGGAAAACTACCAACAACAATAGAAAACACTCACTCTTACAGTGCAACTCACATAGGATTTCACTCTTCAAACATGAAAACCTAGATCTTTAGTATTTTTCTCCAAATATCCTCCAAAAACACTCTAACATGCTCCAAAATTTTCCCTCCATGGTTTCTCCAGCTCCAACCTCTTATTTTCTACTCTCTACTTGTTGTTCATGCCAAAAACAAATGACTATCTAAAATTTTTGTAACTGCCCATATGAATTCCATCTCCTTTGTCTTGATTTCTTGACTCAAACACTTCCCCAAGATACTTGTACTCAACCCCCATGCTCCCAATAACTATGGGATGTGACTTCTCACACCCACCCTCTTACATGCTTTCAATGATTGTATTTGGGGACACTCAATTAGAAATCAGAAGGTTCATATACCAACAATAATTTTAGGAAGTGGGTTGAATTAATATACATGGTTATTTACCACTTGGACCCCTCTTAGACATTCTCTTATACCCTCCCCTCTCTTGTCGATTAATCATCCCCCATATCTATCCATGTCCCCTAGTAGTTGGCATCACATTTTATTATTAAAATTCGAAAATACAATTTGCATATACATCGCTTGGTCATAGCCACACATAATATCTAAATTAAGAATTAATTAAACTGGGGATTATAATGGGGATGTTATAGGAATTACCAATGTTAATGCCCTCTTTCTAAACTCTTAAGTATAGTCTTGCAGATTCTATCTTTTATTTTTCCTTAAATGTTTCCAATCCATTATTTTGTGTTGCATATAACTTAAAGGATAAAATTGGTTCATTAATGTAGCTATGAATTCATACCAAAAAGATATCATTTTATCTTTCTTAAGAAGATTTTATTTATGCTTACTCTCCCAGCATATCAATGTTGTATGTCCCAGTTGAAGAGTAGCTAGCTGGAATTTTTCTTCTTTGTTCACAAACACTGCAATACCCTTCAATTTTCTTGATCCAATGATCTAATTTCTCTGCACTAAGCTCTCCATTATACATTGGCAAGTCAAATTCCACGTCTAATTTCAACCAAGATGTGGAAAAAACATAATCAACTTTCTCTAGTTGTTTTTTCTACATAATTGAAGAGGAACTTGAACTTCAAGGAGAGGATGGAGATGGAGGAGTTTTAGGAGGGTCGCCACCACCTCCCTCTCCTTTACTTTGACTTGGGTCTTCTTCATTCTTCTTTGATTCCTTATATAATTTTTCCACCATGGTTTTAACCTCCAAAAAGTCTTGTCGAAACATCACTTAATATTTGAAGGGGTTTTATTCCTTTGGAGATTCCATTGCTTTCCTTTGGAATGCATGTCTCAAACCAATTTCAGGATTGTACTCTTCAAGAGAACCTTCTCCCCGCTTGAGCTTAGACCTAGTTAGAATTCAATAAAAACACTTGTCCAAATCCAAATAAGCATATGATTTAATCCCTAATAAACCATACTTTGATACCAAACTTGATCCAAAATTATTGTTAAAGGTTTCGTTTTAAAAAAACCATGAATTCATATTCTTATAAAAAGCTTCTCAATTTCCCATAATTTTGTTAAAAATTGGTTTAATTGATTAAAATCCAACATTTTAAGACTAAAATTTAAAACAAGAACTGAATTAACACAATAAATACTCGAAAAAATGATAGCAAAGTTCACCCATATGGGATACGTTTTTGGGTCCTCTTCAAATTATTAATCGATCCATTCAGAGGGATGAAAAGTGCATCATTTCACCTCTTTACATCAAATAATGGCCATCAATCTGCAAAAACAATCTATGATGTCCTCTAGGAATATAATAGCATGGGTTCTTTGACCTTCAATGGCTTCTTCCTGCAATAAAAATGAACATTTTATTACCTATTCTCCCAATAAATGGGCTTCTCCTTTCAAATTCTATGATCTATCGCAGCAAGGGAAGATCAATGGCTTTGATGACTTGTGTGGAGGATATATTGACTCATTTTTTGAATGCTTCATGTGTTTCTTCCATAATGTGGGAACTTGCATCCATTAGCAGAGATGGCACCATAAAACATTGGAAAAATCCCACGACTAATCCACAAAGGAGATGTTATTTCCACTAAACACGATATGGATCTAAAACTGATTCAAAGTGAAGTTAGCATTTGAGTTGTGAGGTGGAAATAACTCAATGTAGCTATAGAAATGATGGATGGATGGACTGTTAATTATTACATTTTTCCATGATGCACCTATTCTTTATATCATTTCCAAACACATTGTTGAACCTAGAGACCTGCAAGGAAAACTAAATCATACCAAAGGTGTCGCGATCTAAAAAGAAGATTATATACAAACATAGATCATTAAGGTACATGAGTGACCATGTCTTGCATTGATTTTTTGGCATGATACAGTGGCTTTCCCTTTAGTAGCCATCTTGCCCCTTCATCTTTAGTGCTCAAATTAGAGAATGATGTGAAATTTTTTCAATTTGTTTTTAATCAACCTCCACATTACTTGGGATTTGGACACCATGTTGAATCCATGTGGTGGCTTAAACATATTTTGAAAATATTTGAAACTATTTGATTAGATCAGTTGTGGGGATCATTCTGGATCAATAATGGATGACTATGTCAACAAATGTTTAGATATATTGAGGTATATCAGACATGAGAATGTGAAAATTGAGTTCTTTCTCAATGGATTTCATCAATCCTAAAAAATATAGTATTAATTTTGATGAGCCTGTTATCACTGAAATTTCGTCCACACATGGCGACAAGAACTCAACATCGTCAAACAGGAATGAAGTCATTCATGGCACTAAATTAATTTCACAGCATTGCAAAAGGGTCAAAAACTATAAAAAGTAACCAAAAATTGAAGGGCGCTTTACAGAAGTTGGGTGCACGCACATATGCGCAGAACAGGAATGTACAATGCGCGCATGCGCGCACGATGCGCAGTTGTTGGCGCAAAAACCCGCACACCTGCTAAACGGCGCATTTATGGAATTGGTCGGCCTCCCAACCACTTATGGATCAGCTCCCAAGACGATTTGACTCCCAAATCTGAGTTGAATCTGCATGGTAGGCTGGTCAAAGACCTAATTAAGCCCTAAAGAGCCCCTTTTCACACCTCAAAGGAGTTACATAATCACCCAATGCTATCCTATAAAAAGCCATGAAGAAACATCATTTTCTTAAGGAATTTCATGTAATGTTATGCTGCTTAGATTGTTTTAAGGACTCACTCCTTGGCAATAACACATTAGCACCATTTCATTGAGCCATTCACCTCTCCATTG
>SNQJ01S0117537.1:14567-40994 GCA_010110895.2 Picea sitchensis
GAGTAATAATAGAAATATACATGCAACATACAAAGGAAAAACCCATAAAAATAAACGCATAAATAATAATGCAACATGTAATTTAACACACAATTGGAACTTATCTTTGATAAAAACACCACCAACTACGTGTAGACCTTCCACGTTCCTCCCAACCTTAGACCACACTGCTCAAAACTCTTAGTGGTGGGTCACCCCTAAGCTGGGACTAAACTCCACCCAGGCAAAGGAATTCCTAACTAGGTTGATGTATCTCAGAAAATAGGAAAACATTCATCCCAGGTGCCAATTCAAACTAACAACCTACATTCCCTCATTCCCCACATGCTTGTCCCACCCTAGGAAATGTGCCCCTTCTCTTCTCAGTAGTCCTTCAACTACCCCATTTCCTTCTCAGGGTTTCAACAACATGTTGAATAGGAAGTCTCATAACCATGTAGCTGCAGTCTAGCACCTTCGAGAGATCAATTCTCATCAATTCTCTCACCTGGAGGGAATTTCCCACGGGCCTGACAACCCATCTCTTCAATATCCCACGGACATGACAACTAGTTTCTTCAGTCCAAATCCTAAGCTAACCAGGTATAGGTACAAGCACATGTAGGATTTTGGTACTCGGTCAGGTAAAATACATGTACAATGATGGTAACAAGAAATTACAAAGGACAACTGAAAATCCGTGAGTGAAGGAATGGAGGAATGATGGAATGCTGGAAAATGAACTAAGTCCAAACTCTTTGTATGCATGTTCCTAATTTGACACTTGTCATATTGAGAGCTACTTTGGCCCACTTGTCCCCATCCTTAGAACTTAGGATAAAATAATTATCCGTACTTTATACTTTAAGGAATATTAGTCTAATATTCCTTTTTGGGTTAATCTCCATAGCTTAGCCCCTTATCCTCAACTTTTATCCCCTTTTCCATAACTAGTGGATTTTAGTCCCCCATACTCTTTTACATGGTTGGTCTAGATGAAGTGACGTGTTTTTCATTAATAATTGCATGCAAATACATTTACATTTACATCACAGATATATTATCCTTTCTACATCCTGACTCACCAGCCTAAGTGCATTTTTATTTACATTTACAGTTGGGGTTTGGACTAGGGGTATTACATTCCCCTCCCCCTTATTTATGCATTATCCTTAGTGCAATATATACACGTATACTACCAAAATTTCAAAAATCCTAAAAAATATGCACGTATTTTTCCTGTATAGCATCCTCATGCTCCCAAGTTTCATATTCAGGACTGTACCAGGTCCATTGGATCTTTAATATCTCTATGGATCGATTCCGGAGCTTCTTGATCTTCTGGTCCAATATGCACTTGAAAGACACCTTCTTGTTCCACTTGAATCACATTCCAATCAATGACATGATTAACATTAGGTATATATTTTTTGAGCAATGATACATCAAATACATTATGAATAGACATTGATGCGAGAAAGGAAAGCATGTATTCTATAGGCCCAATCCTCTCTAGGATTTCAAATGGACCACAATAACGAGCTGCCAAATTTGAGAATTTCCCAACTTCAAGGAACTTCTGTTGGATTTTACTTTCAAGAATACATGGTCACCCACTTTAAATTCCCTGTGAGATCTTCCCTTATCAACATATATTTTCTGCCTGTCTTAAGAAACCTTTAAATTCTATTTTATTTTCAACATTTTCTCTTCCATTTCCCTAAGTAATTCTGGCCCAACCACTACTCTATCTGCTGGGTTGTCCCAACTTACCGGTGTGTTGCACCTTCTGCCATAAATTTCCTCAAATGGGCTCATCTTTAGAGATGCTTGGTACCCATTGTTATAATAAAACTCTACTAAGTGTAGGTAGTCTTCCCATTTTGATGGTTTATCCATCACATACATCCTAAAAATATACTCAATCACTTGATTCACCCTCTTTGTTTGTCCATCTGATTCTGGATGATAAGTTGTGCTAAAATTCAAATTTGTTCCAAATCCCTTAAATAATCCTTTCCAAAAATTTGATGTAAATTTTGGATCTCTGTCAGACACAATTGTCTTGGGTATACCATGTAGTCGAACAATTTCTCTCATATAAATATCAACAATGTTGGATTCCTTGTGAGTGAGCTTTACTGGAATAAAATGGGTAGCTTTAATAAGCTTATCCACCACTACCATGATAAAATCATGTTGCTTGTTTGTTTTGGGAAGTTTGGTGATGAAATCCATTGTTACAACTTCCCATTTCCACTTAGGAATGGGTAATGGATGTAGCAAATCAACTGGGTGTCTATGCTCAGCCTTGACCTTTTGACACTTCAAACATTTGGCAATAAAATCAACAACTTCTTTCTTCATTCCCGGCCAATAATATTGGCTCTTGACAGCTGCAATAGTTTTCTGATAACCTGGGTGCCCAACATAAGGTACATTATGCATTTCTCTCAATATCTCATTTTTCACTGGGAATTTGGTACATAAATTTTGCCTCTGTACATGATAATTTCATCATTTCCTAGCTTATAGTCTTCAATTTTCTGCTGCAAAATACCTTGCTATAATTTTGTTATTATTTCCATGTATTGCAAATCTGATTTCGCAGCCTCTAATATTCTATATTTCAAATGTGATTGGTACATGCTAAAGGTTGTAGTATGCAACTCATTCACCCTTCTGCTAAGTGCATCAGCCACATTGTTCTCTTTCTCTTTGATATGCTTTATATCAAAGTCATATTCACTGAGAAATTCTAACCACCTGATTTTCCTGGTATTTAGAGTTGGCTGTCCAAATAAATATTTCAGACCACTATGGTTTGTCCTCAACTCAAAAAATTTCTCCATGAGGTAGTGCCTCCACATATTCAAGGCATGCACTATGGATTCCAACTCCAAATCATGAGTAGCATAGTTCCTTTCATGCTCCTTCAACTTCCTTGATTCATATAATATCACATACCCATTTTGACTGAGGAATCCACCAAGCCCTTCTTTACATGCATCAATGTATACAATGAAGTCTTCATTTGGATCAACAATCCTTAGTATTGGAGCACTTGTTAATAATTTCTTCAATTGTTGGAAACTCTTTTCACAAACGAATGTCCACTGAAACTTCACCCCCTTCTTTTGCAAGGAAGTGATCAGGTGTGCAATATTTGAGAACCCTTCAATAAATATCCTATAGTAGCCTGCAAAGCCCATGAATGATATGACCTCTATCACATTCTTTGGTGATGGCCATCCTCTAATGGCCTCAATCTATTCAGGATCCATTTCTATCCCTTCCTCTGAAATGATATGTCCCAAATAATGAATTTGGTTTTGATAAAATGATCACTTGCTTAATTTGGCATACAACTGATGCTCCATTAATACCTGTAATACCATCTTCAAGTGTTGTTCATGCTCTTCCCCTGACTGAGAATATATAATAATGTTATCTAAAAATACAGTGACAAACTTATCTAAGTATTCTATGAAAATACCATTCATCAAACACATGAAGACAACTGGTGCATTTGATAACCCAAATGACACCACTGTGAACTCATAATGCGCATACCTTGTTCTAAAAGCAGGCTTGTTGATGTCTTCTTCTTTAATTCTTACTTGATGATAACCTGACCTAAGATCAATCTCGGAGAATATGTTTTCATCTTTCAACTGATCAAAGAGGTCATCGATTCTTGGTAAAGGATACTTATTCTTCACAATTACCTTGTTCAACTGCCTGAAGTCAATGAAAAGTCTCAATGTTCCATCCTTTTTCTTCACAAATAAAACTAGGGAACCCCAAGGTGACACACTTGGGCGTATATACCCTTTCTTCAGAATCTCTTCAAGTTTCATTTGTAATTCCTTTAATTCTGGTGTACTCGTCCTGTAAGGGGTCTTGGATACTAGGGCTGATCCAGGGATCATATTGATGGAGAAATCAATGTCTCTTTTAGGGGGTAATCATGGTATTTCTTTAAATACATATTCAAACTCTTTTAGGACCGCATAATATTCAATATTTGACACCTTATCTTTAGGTGTATCTTCTATATGTGCTACATATATTTGAAACCCTTTTCTATAACTTTTATTTAGCTGCAATGCTGAAATTTATTTGACAGTTACTGTCCTGGGAATTCCATGTATTGTCCTTAGGTTCCCTTCCTCATCCCAACAAGTAAATGCCTTATTATAACAATCGATGATAACATGGTGTTGGTCCAACCAATCCATACCAATTAGACAATCATAGGAACCTAAAGGTATGTTGTTCAAATATTCCCTAGTGCTCAGTCCATTCATGTCCAATGGACATGCCTTAACCATCTCATTACTTTTTCTTTTAGCTCGAGTAGCCATATGTACCAACCAAGATTTTCCAAGCTTGCTTCTTGGAAAATGCAATCTTTCCACCATCTTAGGATATATATAACTATGACTAGCTCCTGAAACAATTAAAATAACAATGGTTTGGTTGTTGATATTACCTTCCACTTCAATCATATGTGACTGAAAATCAACTTTCTTTTTGTCCAGCGCTGCATAGATCCTAGGTACATTTCTGCCCATGTCCTCCATTGTATCAACTTGTTGTATATTGTGAATAGTCCTCACTTTTTCACCTCTGTGAGGACAATATATATACATACGATCTCCCCCACAACCCCAACATTGAATAGGTGGCTTCCTTGGTCTTTGCCCTGTTGTCTTAATCATTCTAGGTTCTCTAGAAGCTAGTTGCCCCTGAGGATTATTTATGAATAATGGTGGCTTAGTCCCCTTCTTCCTCTATTCCATCTTGTTTTTCTTCTTGTCTTCCCAAGATTTTTGGAAATTTGGCCTTCCTTTATGTTGATCATAAAGACATTTAACTCGCCTTATGGTATCCTCCAATGTTTTGGGATCATCATATTGTATCTTGTCACTGATAAATGATGTCAACCCACTCAAATACCTCTGAATCTTAACTGACTCTTCCTTGATGAAAGAAACATACTTTAGTAGTTCTAAAAACCTTCTTTCATATTCATCTATGGTCACACTCCCAATATTGAGTTCAGAGAACTCCATTTTCTTCTCATAGTATCTATTAGTCAAGTATTTCTTTTGAAAATACCTCTTGAATTCCGTCCAAGTAACATTTTTCTCAACAATGTGTTGCACTTGCAAAAACTAGTTCCACCACATGGATGCCTTTCCCTTGAGCTGATAGATGAAAATTCTTCCTTCTGCATGTGAAGAGTAATTATGCAATTGAAAATACTTCCTCGTTTCTAGAATCCACGTCTCTGCATCTTCATCCTTCTTGTTATAACCATCAAATTTAGGAGGCTTGATTTTGTTCATTTCTCCTTGTAGCTCATCCACCCTAGACCTCCTCTTATGTTTCCTGATAGGGGATGGACTTGAGCTACTGTGTGCTCTCCTAGTGGAATGCCTTGGGGAGTGATGGCGATGTCTGCCAACACTTCTTGTTCTTCTCCTCTCATCATGAGACCTATGACTTCCTAATTTGCTTGAGTCATTCTCCTTATCCATATTATTTTCTATTCTTCCCAAGATTTCCATTAACTTTATGTTGAAGTCCTCTTGTTGCTCCTTGGATTTCATAAGCCTCTCATTATAATATTATAAATTTGGACATCCTTTTGCAAAAATTTAATGGTATCTACCAAGTTCATGCTTTCTTCCTTTCCTTCTCCATGTCCATTTGAGTTTGTACCTTCATTACCCATATTGACATACATACCTCTGATCTCATCTTCCTAGATGTAAGCTCCCTGTGCATATTCCATGATTATAAACTCTCTGTTGATCCTATTTTGATCTAATTGCTGTTAACTCTGCAAAATGTGCAGCCAACAGAACTTGTTAGGCTAATTCATTTAACAATTTCATGAAATTATGTACAATTCTGGTTCAATAATGCATCATAATTCCTTCTTCTTATTTCATGATAAATTGGCTTCCCAGATCAATTTTCTGGGTGAATAGTTATATTCTGCTATCCAAGATCTTTCCAATGCCTACTTCCATGCTCAATTCTAAGTCTTGAGCAGAAAGTTATGGTTATTTGAAAATTGTCCTGTCTGTGAGGGAAATCTTTGTATAGGCGATCTTCTTCTGAGCCGAATTAGATCTTGGACCCATGATGGATCCTATGATAAAGTACACATGCCATTTTTATTTCTTTATGCAGGTCTAACAAAACAAAAACATGCGGGCAATTTTCTCTAAGCCCCTTTTTACCTTAGAATCAAATTTTGGATATTATCCCCTTTACTTCGGTGGAAACCTCATATGACTATGGATAGGACCAAGTGCTTAGCCACAAGACACTATTTGAATCTCTGAGACTCTGACTCTATGGAGTTTCAGGATTTGTAGGTTCTTAAAAAAACACACTCCAAAACTCTTGATCGTCGAACTGGAGAACTCCCAGAGAGGCGCTATCTAGAGCTTCGTTACTTTGATGCTTCAGAACTTCGAGATTTGGAGGTTATTACCACAACACTTTCCAATTTCCCCGAATGACAAACTGGTGAACTCCCAGGGAGGCGCTATCCAAATATTCGATACTCCAATGCTCCAGAACTTCAGGCTTTGGAGGTTCTTACCACAACACTTTCCAATTCCCTCAAATGTTGAACTGGTGAACTCCTAGAGAGGCGATATCCAGAGCTTCATTAATCCAATGCTCTTGAACTTCAGTCTTTGGAGGTTCTTACCACCACACTTTCCAATTACCCTGAATGCCGAAGTGGCGAAATCTCAGAGAGGCACTATCTAGAGCTTCGTTAATCTGACACTCTGGAACTTTAGGCTTCTGAGGTGCTTACCATGATACTTTCCAATTCCCCTGAATGATGAAGTGGTGAACTCCCAGAGAGGCGCTATCCAAAGATTCATTACTTCAGTGCTCCAGAAATTTGGGCTTCGGAGGTTCTTGCTGCTAATCACACCCAACTTCCTGAACTGCTAAATGTCAAATTAGCAAAGGGAGGAGATCCACGCTTCACGTGTCCCCGTCAATGAATGACCAAGATTGACTCTGAGATTTGAGACTTTAGGAAAATATCCACTCCACGCAATCACAACTAAATTCTTCTGGAGTGACAAATCGTTGAACCCCTCGAGAATCCAACGACTCACACTCTCCCAGTGATCTATGATGGGGATTAACTCCAGTACTTCGAAGATTCAGGGATTCAACCACTTTCCAGTGACTACCTATGGAATCTCCAGGATAGCCAAATGCCAAAGGGATACCAATAAATGATCTCTACTTTACTCCAAAATATATTATTGATATTGGTTTCGGGACTCCGGGCTTTAGGGATTTATCCTCCTAGCAACACAAGTACTAAAAAATACTGGAGTGTCGAATATTCGAACCATGAGACATACAACTCATATTCCACGATGGGATCTACGACTGAGATACACTCCACTTTGGACAAGACTTATGGCCTAGGAACCTTGATCGATGGCCCTCATTCTCCCATGCTCAGATTCAATGGCTAGGATCTGATCTCCTTTGCTGCGCGCTTCTTCTCATTTGGGTTTGATCCAACAACCTAGATCTAATCTTGCGGCCCAAATCCATGGCTATTGTGTTTTCTTGAACCTATACACCTTCTGAGATTTCGAACACCGCCAAAGTGTTCTCTCAATGCTCTCCTAGCACTTTGTAACTTCAATTCTCTATGAAATTTTGCTTCAGTTTCAACTTGCTCGGCCCATCCCGACTTAGAGTTGAAAATTGGAGCTATAATACCATATTGTATCATCCTCAACATCCGACTGCTAGGCTATGTCACACTTAATTTTTTTTGAACTGTATACAAAATTAAAACATACAAATACTCTACAAATACACAAATTCATACAGAGTAATAATAGAAATACACGTGCAACATACACAGGAAAAACCCATAAAACTAAATGCATAAATAATAATGCATCATGTAGTTTAACACACAATTGGCACTTATCTTTGATAAAAATACCACCAACTGCATGTAGAACTTCCATGTTTCTCCCAACCTTATACCACACTGCTCAAAACTCTCAGCAGTGGGTCACCCCTGAGCTGGGACTAAACTCCACCCATGTAAAGGAATTCCTAACTAGGATGATGTATCTCAGTAAAAAGGAAAAACTCCATCCCAGGTTCCAATTCAAACTAAAATCCTACAATACATCATTCCAACATGCCCATCCCACCCCAGGAAATGTGCCACTTATTTACTCAATAGTCCTTCGACTTCCCCATTTCCTTCTCGGGGCTTCAACAACAGGCCAGAAAATAAGTCATAGAGCCCTGTAGCTGCATTATAGCACCTTCGGGAGATAAATTCTCAACAATTATCTCACTTGGAGGGAATTTCCCACGGGTTTGACAACCCATCTCTTCAATATCCCATGGGCCTAACAACTCGTTTCTTCAGTCCAACTCCTAATCTAACCAGGTACATGTACAAGCACAGGTATGGGTTTGGTACTGGTTCGGGTACAATAGAGGTACAATGATGGTAACAATAAATTTTTGAGGACAACTGAAAATCTTTCAGTGAAGGAATGGAGGAATGATGGAATGTTGGAAAATGCACTAATTCCAAACTCTTTGTATGCATGTTCCTAATTTGACACTTGTCATATTGAGAGCTTCTTTGGCCCACTTGTTCCCATCCTTAGAACTTAGGATAAAAGAATTATTCATACTTTATACTTTAATAAATATTAGTATAATATTCCTTTTTGGCTTAAGCTCCCTGGCTTAGCCCCTTATCCTCATCTTTTATCCCCCTTTCCCTAACTAGTGGAGTTTAGTCCCCCATATTCTTTTACATGGTTGGTTTGCATGTAGTGATGCATTTTTCATTAATAATTGCATGTGAATACATTTACATTTACATCACATATATATTGTCCTTTTTGCATCCTGACTCACCAACCTAAGTGCATTTGTATTTACATTTATAGTTGGGGTTTGACCTAGGGGTATTACACCAAATTTCCATAGGGGCCTCACCAATTTATGAGTAACCAACTTCTCTATACCATCTAATTTCTAGACCACACATGCATACTTTTCAAATTTGAGTTGAAGGAATCGATTTGGAACATGCACATTATGATCGACACACTTGAGTAGTGGAACTTTCCCCATCTCGGCCCCATGAAACTCAACTTTGGATGACATTACTAGCTTTAGAACTGAATATTATTTAATCTCTTTGAACTTCTCTTTGGTGTGGGGCTTGCTCGAGGAGGCCATCCTGGTCATTAACGCATGTGGTTTCTTACAGTGCGTTCTGGAAGCACAAAGAGACTCCGATGTTCAGAGAGTATGCTTTTTTATTCTCTTGTGAGTGTGAGGATACAAATGAAGGAACACTCTAGAAGCCAAATTTTGGCATATAGAGGGGAGAATCAATGAGATGGAACACTTTTCTTTCCCAAAACTATTATACTAATAATTCCACATGTCATTTAGTTGGCATTGGAGTTACTTTCCATTCCTTTCTGTCAATTGGGCGATAGCCCCTTCCGCCGTTGCCATCGAAGTCATCTTGCTGGATGCAGATCGGTCACTGTAGCCTTAATTCCATGCTTTCTACCAACCACTATAATTAACTCCTCATTCATTCTAAATTGGGAAAATCATCCTCTTGTCAGTCGCATTAACGACTATATTTATGAAATTGGAGGAAATCGATGCGGTGTAACTGTTTGTCACATCCATCATTATTACCACAAATATTTTTCATTGTTGAATATTTTAGGATGATATGGAGGGTTCTATACATGCATGAGTCTTATTCTTCGGGGGGAGTTGCACATGACTCTTGTGCACCATTGCATCAGTGCACCTAGTGTTAATTTTTTGCAGTGACCCCTAGCGGGTCGTGATGCATTTTCACATGGGTCCAACTTCTCGGTTTCCACCATGGAGGATTTACACTAGTTTCAATTGTATCTAGGGGAATCCATAGACTTTCCACTATTTCCTTAATCCTGTGCAACTCATATGTTTTCTCAATAGGGGTTAGAAGGATTGAATGGGTGGACGTGCTCTAAATTACAACATACTGAGTGTTCATATCCATTCTTTTCTCATGTAGCTCGCCCACTCATCCCCAAAGAGTTTGAGGAACTAAACATATTGAATATCCTCCCAACAAAGTGCACTAGGCTTTGAGATATTGACTTCTCACACCTTGTTGCTTCTTGGATACCTAACTCCTTTCACAAGAACACATGTATTGATGGATATCTACCCCCAGCCTGAACCTTTCTCTTATTGAATATTCCATAGCTACCCATTCATGGAGATGCTCTCTATGCACTTCCCATAATTGCACAGGTATCCCTATTAACATTGTATCAAGGGCGCATACCTGGTGGATCACGCGAATATGATGCATTCAAACAATGAATGTATCCACCAAATATGTCCCATCGATCCAGTAGGATCCAAATTCATATTTGTGCACTTTGACGATAATTTGGGTGCATCTCCTCATAGAAATTTCATAGATCTTATGCTAACACCTCTCCATGGCATCCTTGAATCAGTATCATATGAATTCACACTCCACCAACTTAACTCCCCATACATTATGGGATTGACATAATCTTTCCTACACCCCATGATCTAGTAAATATTTTCAATAATAGAGATTTTCACATCTTCATTCATTGGATCGTTGTATATGTCCCCTTCATTTGGATCTAATGGTGAAATCACGTGTAGGATGTCTATCTCACATCACATTTGTCTCTTCTTGATATTCAACAAAACATTGTTGTTGAAGTCCCAATCAATGCCAAGTAAAGTAAATTATAGAATAGAGTCATCCATGATCTCTATTACTTCAAAGTCTGCTTTTGTTTTCACCCCTTCTATGTTTACTTTGAATTTCTCCAGTCGACCTTTAGGGTATATTCTGTATTGATTCATGAATCGAAGATGAATGGGTGACCATAACAAATTCATCTTACCCATCAAATCCCCAGACTTCTTCATTAAGATTTTCATGTCAAATCCCAGATCCAACATGACACTATTCATCTCATAACTTTCAAGTTCAACCATCATCTTGAATTCTCTTCCTTTGCACTTTTGTTAAATAACCTAGCACACATCCCTTTCTAGTAGGGGGGTTGATATAGATCTATCTATACCTTTTTCCCTCATGTAGTTTGCTAACATTTGTGTCAAATTTCACAAAACATCAGGATCACTTAACAATTTTAAACAAAAATACAAGAAGTTACTTACTTGGTATTCAATGTCTACTTCACCACCCATGTCATGCAATGCTTCTTCTCACATCGTGCATTTCATATTTTCATGCATGTGTTCCTCTATTTCTGTTTGTTCAGCTCGTTGAAATTATTCTTGTTTGCTAGCTTCTTCTAATTACCATTGCATCATGTGCTATATTTCCATGCACACAAAAGCTTGTTCTAAAGACCTCTATGTGGCGCATTAAAGTTCTTCATGGGCTCAGGCTTCCTCTAGTGACCAATGTGTTGCTCGATGTAATTCCTCATGTATTTGGGCTTCTTCAGGTGACCTTTGTATCATGCGCTACATCTCTTCTCATTCTCTTTCCTCCTCTAGGGCCCTCTTCACATAACATAGAAACTAATTTTGTTGGACAACATCAAATTTAGGAGGGGGATGCACTGCATTTCTTATCTTCCCCTCCGGTCTTTGACCTAATCTGTCACCATGCTCAAAGTACGATCCTGTCTTTTCTCCACCTTAGTATTATCACCCGCACATCAACTTCCTCATCCTTCTTTTGATTCTCATGCGGATTTTCTATCACCATGTTACAATGTGCCTTCTTCTCTTCTCATTTCTTCAGTAAGTCGAGAAAGTCCAATGTGACATGATCAAGAGCATAGAAATACCCATAGAGATCACATAGTTGGTACAAAATATTGACACATGGAAAATATCACAACAATTAAAACAAGTGGGAGGTCTACCTCCACCTCCTCCATATCCTCATCCTTGGTCTCATGCATATTCGCCCCCGGTACCTCCTTGATATCCACCACTCTTAGTGCTACCATGGTCACCACCCTTATACTCCTTATAAACCCATAAGACATCATGGGTGTGGTATTGCATCAACTGGAGTGACCTATAGTTGTTCACATAATACCCCATGGATTTGCATAATTCATAGAATGGAGTATGACCTGTCCTATGATATTTCTCTAGTGTTAGGAAGTGTGGTGGTATATGTCCCCACTATTTGCAAATATTTCACCATTTCATATGAGGCCTAGTTGGAAAGGTTTTTGACGCACCTATTTCCATATAATTTCTAAATGTAGGACACTCATCTCCAAGGTGACCCTACGATCGACACATTGCACACCATATGTGCTCATGCACCACCTTTTCCTTTTCCATTTCTTGCAAGTGCATCGTCAAGTTGGAAAAATGGGACTGCACCTATGCCAAATCTATCGATGTTTATCCTCCTCTTGATGTAGTCTCCAAGTGCATTGCAATCTCCAATGCTTCTTCATGTTTAGTCACCTTTTGTTGGGTAAGTGAGACTCGAATATGGGGGAGAAACCCTGCAATGCAACAGTCTCTATGTTGGACGTCCTATTTATGGAACATCAACCTATCCAATAAGATCTTGAACCATTTGTCATAATCCCTCATAGTTTATCCCAATTTCTTCTTGATATCCTTAATCTCTGTAATGCATTGAGATTCAGACTTAGGTTTCGAGAACTCTTTCAGCATATCTCTCTTGATTTCTATTAGGGACCTCATTTTCCTTGTTGGCACCTTGTACTCTTTGATGCTTTGTCTGTAATCCTCTTTATAGACCATATCACCTCACATTTAAACCAATGCTACTCTGCATCGTCCTTACTTATCCCATGGAACATGGGTAGCCTCATAGTGCTATCATGATTCTCTACTCTCAATATCAGACTCTATCCTCCTGACTCACTGCTCAATGTTGGAGATATTGGTACTGATATTCTTCCTTGCGAAGTATTGTTGACTTCGTCTTCTTCTTCACTTGCATCTTCTCTCCTTTCTTCTCCTACTCTTGCTTCTACTCAAATTTCCATGCTGTCTATTTTTCTTTCTTCTTGTTTACAAATGTGCAAGGGGTGTGCTTCAAATGGGGGGGTAACTCCATCTTATTTTGAAATTTATTGTGAGGGAACCCAACGAGTTCCCTACCTGCATCCACGCAATACCATCCACTATCTCTAACTCCTCTTCCCCTCCTTTTGGGGGTCCTTCATCATCCTCTCCTACCTTTACGCCTCACCTTCCTATGAAGTTGCGACATCCCACAAAAACCAAGGGGTTCATACTTTGTCTTCTCAACCCATACTACCACTACTTCTGGTATCTTCACTGGATACCCTACTCCTAATGCCACACCTATTTTTCAACCTATCTTCATCTGTGATCCTCTCTAGCACAATACCCTCTCCAACACTTTCTCATGGTGCAGTCTCCTTCCTCTTCATTTTGGGCCCAATCCCTCATCTCCCACCCCTTTCTGCATTTTTTCTTCTCCTCCATTCTACTTTCCTTCTTAACTCAACTCTTATTGCATATGCTATGGCTCTCTCTCTCCTCTACTCTTCTAGGTCCATTCTATTCCTCACCTCATATCGAAAAATTCTAGATCCTCCTCAACGAATCCATCTCCTGTATATCTCCCTAGTATTTTAATCCCCCCCCAACACTAGGGGAGTCCACTCATCCATCTTATAGGGCTCCATGAACATCAACCCTTTCTCTACAAACAACATCTTGATCCATAATGGGATTTATTTTAGCATCCTTTTCCAAGAACCTTCAACAAACATCCTTTCAGATTTGTTGAAAGAATCAATGTATTCTACAACAAACTTAATAATGTAACCTTCATTCACTCGATCAAACTAGAAATCATTGGCTCGAGTCCACTTATTGTCCAATTCCTTCAGTCTATCAATCGTGATTTGATCATAGACCATTGGTTATTGAGGTATCAAAGTGGTATTAGTAGTAGTCTTCTTCTTCAAACATTCATACAACAAACATAGGAATTCAACTAAGAAAATTTCTTGCATATCAATGTAAATATACCTATTCTTCCATTGTTCCACATTGGCAGTCATACCTTGAGTTTCCCAGTGAGAAAACTTATCTTCCTTTGCATTCAACCAATCTTGAATTTCCTCCTAAGATGGATACCACCTCATTCTGCATCTTCATCATTCAATACAAAGCCTTCATGTCTCATAAACATAATCATTTGTTGGCTCGCTTGCGGATGTACTTCTTAACATTGGGGGGTTGATGACCCAGGGTTCATTCAGAGTTGACCAACAAAAACCCCAAGGCATCTCCATACCAATCCCCAGTCAAATACTGAAGAAGGTCTCACCCAAGATGCTATGAGAATCACATATACCATCTGGTCTTGTGTTGGTGATCAAGGGTTAATTAAATAGGGAATCCATTCGGGTTGACACTCATACATTACATTTGATTATGCTTAAAAACTAACAACATGTAACAACAACACATACATTCTATTGAGTCCTAAAATCATACTCTTTTTTTTTCACTTCCCTATCATAAAATTCCCTCCAAAATCTATACTTATGAGTAGCTTACACTCTATTTTACCCTTTTTTCCATTATTATATTTCTCAACTACATAATTTGTATATTGAAGAATATATAAGGTAAAGAATTCACTCTAAGAACATTTTTGTTCTTCCTTATGAAATTTGGTTTAACTCATTATTACTTTTAATGAGTTGCTACGTAATCTCTAATTCTGTAGCAGCTCAAATATATTTTTGTGGCCACTAAACTGTTTCTCTAGAAGAATCGTTGTTCCACATGTTTCCACACACTTCAAGTTAAGATCACGACTTGGAGAAGATGCCAAATCAACACTATAATCTCATCCACCTATCATCCTAGGTCAATATTCATCCAAGCCAGTGTAAGATCCGAGTCAAATTTGTGGTCAACACATGTACAAATGGAAAATTACATGAGTTGGATCCACAACAAATCAACACTAGACATCAACGAGATCACATGATAGAAATTCATGCAACATATCATGAATTTCTCCATATGTGGGATGATAAAGCTTATTCTATGTACCCACAAGCTGTTATATTTGATATTGTATATGCACATGTGTAATTTCATGAGTAAAACAATTTAGAGAATCCGTGAGATTTGGATCTATACGATCTTGTTTGTAATGTATAAATACTATTTATCAAAACCTTCATAGGGATGGATATATGATGATATCGAACTCCTGTAAACTCATATTGTTGTTATGAAATTAATAAAAAGGAGTTTTGGTTACTGTTTGATTTCATGAGTTATATGATTTAGTGTTACAAGTTTGGTTTTATAAGTTTTCTTCCAACAACGTTCAATGAGCTAGGAGGCCCCCCTAAGGAGGAGTGTGTTTCTTATTTATTTTCTGTTGGCATTGTTTTATTTTCCAGTTGTGTGGTTTACATTTCCCGTTCTTTAATTTCCTGCAAGTTATTCATTTTTGTTTGAAACACATGAAGACTAACAAAACAATCATTAATTGAATAAAATATTGTTATACGATTGAAATAATGTGGTTGATTTGTAGTTGATGATCCAATAGGTAGATGATATTAAGTGTTTAGAATTGTCCATGTGTTTTTATTAGATATGTTTCTTTATCATTAGTAATTACTCTATTTTTTCTGTAGCTCAACATAAACTTTGTTTCTATAGTTAAACAATTTTTTCCCCTTTTGTATAAGTAATCATTTATATATATTAGAATAAAAGATCTACATATAATTTTCACTTACTTCATTAGTTTACGATCCCCATATTGATGATTTAATGTAGAATATTTCATCTAATTGAATTGACTGACATTTTTTGGTGTCGTTGTTAGGGAAGTGCAAAATGACATTAGTTTTTATTTTTATCATTTTAAATGCGTATAGGAATGAATGCATGGGAAGAGAGACAGTAAGACACAAAGATGACCTTACTATAAATTCTTTATAGTATCAAATCCTAATGCATTTTCTATAAGTAGAGATGTAGTGAGTTTGTCTTCAACCATTTAAATAATGTTAAGTGGAATGCATGAATAGACACAAAGATACTAGAGGAAGATTCACTAGAGGTAGGAGTACACCAACTGCCAATTCACCCACTCCATCATGTGGTACTGTAGGAGCCACAACATCCACTAAAACATTTGTAGGTAGAGTTAGAAGAGGAGGACGATTAAGAAGGATTGTGACTGCACAAACAAAAGGAAAATCAAAATTTGGAGAAGGCAATTCCGAATTAGAAAGAGTTCCAACAATCTCACAAAAAGTTATCTTACTTCCATCCAATATTCAAGAGGAAGAATCACTCAATGGTCAACCTAAAATTATATTTACATAAAATCCTATTCAGGAACCATAATTCTCTACCTCATTGGAGGAATATGTACATTTCATATAAGACAACATGTCTGGAATATTTGGTGACTGAGAGGAAGAAAGAGGACATGTAGGTGGAGAGAAAGAATGAAAAGAAAGAAAATAACATCAGGAAAGACAAGAAATGATATAGGGTACATGAAGATGAAATGTTGAGAATGAATTCAGATTCCCAATTTTGGATCTAATAGTTGTAGTCCAAATGAAGAACATACCACCTTCAACATTGCCCAACTTTCATGGTATGATAATTGAAGACCCAAAAAATTTTCTTTTAGAATTTGACATGTTATGTCACAACTATGATTATTCTTCTTATGCTAAAAAATTGAATTTGTTTTCTAGCCACCCTTAAGGATGCCTCTTTACGTTGGTTTATGGGTTTGGGAACTGATACTACAAAAACATGGGATGAGCTGAGAAACATGTTCCTTGTAAAATATCATGATTATTGTACAAACCAAGGAATGACAGAAGAAATGTTTAAAATGACACATAATGAAGAAGAGATCCTTGAGGATTACTTAGAAATATTTCATTATATTATTAAAACATCAAGGAAGAATCATCTAGATTTGGATACTCTCAAAGTCATTTTACTTCGTGGGATTAGAGATGAATCGATTGATGTGTTAAATTTAACGGGTAAAGGAGATATTTATCACTTAACCTATCCAACAATATGTGACTTATTCATGCACATATCTCGAGGGAATTCCAAATATGGTAAGGGGCCTAGGGATGCTATTTCTAGAGTCAACAAATCAGCCACCGGTGGGGTATGTACAACAAATATTGGTAATTTAATGTACAATTTTAAAACATATATTCCCAGTACTCTTGGTTCTCAATTAGACACATTGAAAATTAGGCAAAAGAAAGAGGTAGAAAATGCATCATTGATTATTTATTGTCCAAAATGTAGAAAAATACATCCTTTAAAAGAATTTCCTTTAGATAACATTGAAATTTATGGTATATTTGCAAACAATCCTACTACAAAAAACTACCCAACTCTACCAAAACTCAAAGCAGCCTACCACGAGAATGAAGAAGCTATAGAAAAAATGTGTTTTGTTGCACCAAAAATACCTTGATGTCCAAGGACTTCAGGAATATCTCAAGATCCCTCTCAACAATTCAATTCTTGTTATTCAAATAAACAATACTCCCAACAAAATTGGACCATTCCTATGCCTTGGAAATCATGTCCATCAAAGAAAGTCCAAACCCAACCTTGGAAACAGGGTTGGTGAGGACTTTCCTATGGGATTGTTGGAGCAAGTCATTTTGGGACAAGTTTTGGGAATTGCGTAGGAGAAAACCGCATGACAAGTGAGCTAAGGAGTAATGAGTGTAGAGGAAATGAAGATAGTTAGTGCATTTTAAGGAGTTATTGCAAGCAAAAGAAGGAAATTAGCTAGAAGTAGTTAGACCTTTTGTTCCATGTTGTAACGGGCTAAGCCCTAGTATCAATGTATAAATATGTAATATGTTTTTGGGTAGAAGGGGGAAGATATGATAATGAGATTGAATGAGAGAAGAGTAGTTAATCATGTAGAAATATTTGGAGAGGATAATGAGCTAAGTGTGCACTATATGCATGAACGACTAGGGAATTTTGGGTAGAACTGATGTATCTTATGTGAGCATAGTTCACACTTGTTGTAAGGATTGAATATGAATGAATAATATAAGAAGCTAGCCGTTGTGGTGAACCACATTAAATTCCTGTGTTCTGATGTGTTTGCTACCATGATGTGTTTGTTTACTCTGTTTATTGCGCACATGTAATAGATACTTATGGGTTAATATGAATATGTATTTGATGGTTCTATGCACATGTTGAATGACTATGTAAGATGAATATGTCATACATTATTATGTTGTTATGATTTAGCGCACATCATATATTGCATGTTGAATGAATGTTAGAATGGTCTACATTCCCTTCATGACTGGAAAAGCCTCGTTCTTGCAGTTCCTCTAGGTACGACGGGTGAGACTTCACTTGATTATGGGCGATGCCGAAAGGGCCAGTATCTGTAGGGTTTTGTTGGTGAATTAATTTTGAACCCTGGGTCTTCCCACTACACGCTAACAAATGGTTCCATTGTTGGGACCAGGATATTTGATTGAGGGGGATGTGGAGACCTACTAAGGAGGAGATTGGAAAATGGTTGGACATAAAGGATATCGAGTTCGCTGTAGATAAAAATAAGAATCTACGGATCAACGCAGAGAAATAAATGCAAATGTTATTACAGACTAGAACATGTGTTGGGAGGTTATGTTATTGAATTTTCTATAGATTATACTCAGTCATATAGTGCTACTGAAAGGGAATTATTTAAGGGACCGCATGAAATATATCTAAAGTCACTATCTACTTGGATTAAGATGTTATTGTTTGATAAAGGAGTTGTGAAGATGACATCTGATTTCCCTACTAGCTAAGGATATTCACACAAATAGGGGGATTGGGGGATGACCAGGGGATGGTATGAGAATAAAGAGGGATGCAGAGAAGGAATGAGGAATGGATGGGATGAGGATGCCAAGAGAAGAAGAGTGTGCGATGAAAAAAGAGATTGGAGTATTGCTCAATGGTAAGATATTTAGACGAAATAAGAAGAGGATCATGGTTGAGAGAGAGGGGCATCATAGTGAGATCGAGGAAATAGACAATATTGTAATACTCGAGATTGAAGGAATTATGCATACAAAATAAAAGACCCATCATCATAGTCTAGTAGAAGAATATCCCACTCATATCAGACTCTGCATTAAACCCACGATCCCGTGTGCATTGCCAAGAATTGAGGTAAGATCAAAAGATTTGTCAATTATAGTTAGTGAAGGAAGTAAAGATAGTAGTAAAATTAGTCAGAGGAGTGGAATTAGTATGCCGAGTCAGAATTAGTTAGTGTTATCAGGAAAGAATACCACACAAAACACAATGGAAGGTTTAGATCCTACTTTAAGAGTGTTTGTCTTCCACGGAGTAGGGACAGAGGATCCAAAACAAATTTTGTTCAATTGTGAGAAAATATGGACTCTGAAGAACATCCAAGATTATTATGCGTAGATTTCTTAGTTGGTGATGACATTCAAAGATCATGCATTATTATGGTACATGAAATTTCATACTACAACACCTACAGAACATACTATAACGTTGGTAGATGTGAGACAACATCTATTGAAAGAGTTCCAGAAACCTAAGTCTGAGTCGTAGTGCATTATAGAGCTAAAGGAGATCAAGAAGATAGTGAATAAATCATTGTGGGACTATGATCAAAGATTCAAGACACTGAAGGATCGATTGACATTCCAAAGGATCGATTGACATTCCAAATTCTAGATGAGCAACATAGGGAGTGGTTTATTGCAGGATTGTTGCGCATATACAGTGCCCTTTGATGAAACAAAATATTACGTCACAATATGAAGCCTTAGAAATTTCTATGAAATTAGAAGCATCCCCGATAGGATAAAATGGTGTAGGGATGGCTCAAGTTTAGTCACATTTAGCAGCACTAACTACTCAATTGCACAAACTTGCAAAAAGAAAAGAAAAACATGAGGAAGTCTGGTAGGTCACATGTAGAATAGAATTCATTATAAGAATGAATGCCCAAATTTTTAGCAGTATTTGAATACAAGAGCTTTGAATCATTTAGGGTTGTCATGTGATATTTGAAAAACGATGGGTCACCACCCTAATTCTTTCACGTTGATGTATAAGTACCATAGTACTACGATAAATCTGTTTTGTAGCTTTTGTAATTCAGTAGGACATGAATATAAGGATTGTCGTGCATTTGATTTGATGAGAGAGCACACTGTAGATACATACAGATTCCAGGGAAAATAATATGAAGAAGGATCTCCGCAGTATAATAATCCAAGAGGTTATAATCAAGGAGGAAGAGGAGGGTTCATAGGTCGTGGAAGAGGAGGATTCGACAGAGGAAGAGGAGGGTTCATAGGTTGTGGAAGAGGAGGATTCGACAGAGGAAGAGGGAAAATTATATGTTATAACTATAATTATCCTAGACATTTGGAGCGAGACTGTCTAAGTCCCTGCACGACATGTACATATTGCAGATAACTAGACCACACAACATAGGATTTCCCACAACTGATTGCAAAGTGGAAAGAAAAGAGGAAACTGAATGTATAAATGATATTAGTAAAGGCACATGACGAACAAACCAAAATAGAAATAGTTACACATAGAGGAACAAGAACCAGAGATGATGTGATGGATCAAGGAAATAGGATCCACCAGTGGGTTAGGAAAGCACCAGAGCCTCAATCATTGTTTGACACTAGAAAGGATAAAGAGATGTATATGCAACCAAGGAAGGAATTTATAGGAGTATAATGTATAGAATCAACTTCAACCATAACACCTTTGTATGATAGTCCTTCGGTGTATGATATGACACCGGTATATGACCATTTAGAAAGGAAAGTTGACAAGGTAAGCACTTTGAAAAGTTTTCTAAATTTTTTCTTAGAGATAGTAAAGGATGAGTCTGCTTTGAGTATTCTACATGGAATGATCGAATGTTGCACCCAAGAGAAAGAGATACTTGTTGCACATCGAGAAAATAACCAGGTGCACTGCAAGAAAATAATGAATAGGGAGTTTTGACTCAATGCGTAGATAAGAAACTACAACATGGACAATATTATTTTAGATCTAGGTTCCGATGTGAATGTCATCCCAAAGCAGAACTAGGAAATGAATGGTAAGACGAATTTGATATGATCACCCATTCAGTTGAGGTTATGAAATCAACAAAAGATTTTTCCAATTGGAAGTTTGACAAGGATAAGTGCTAGTATTGATGGAGTGCGCATCTTGGCCAATTTTGAAGTGATAAAGATAGTGGATGGTAGCATTCCTTACCCAACACTACTTGGACTTTATTGGTCCTTTGAAAACCATACTATCATTGATATAAACAAGATACATATGATATTTGAAGTAGTAATTGAAGGTTATTGTGCCATTATATCCTATTGAAGGAAGAAGATATGTATAACTAGTAAAGGGAAAAGAGCTCGACAACCTGTATAATATGACCGCGCGGATGGATGATTATGTGAATCCTAAAACCGATGGTGTAATTAGTTTGGAGAAGTATTAGTTCATGCACGTCATATTCATAAGAATCTTTGGAGAATTGGAAGTAGATATTGCATGAAGTGTCCACATGAAAATGTGATCGAATTACCTGCGTGTTGCGATGGATTGGAACTGAGGCATTTGATCCTCCAAGGTACGACATACTAACCAATGTATCTTCTTTTATAACATAATTTGAATTGAAAATATCGGATCAACATAGATTACTAGCTTTAGATTTCACGCTGAAAGCGACCCCGACAAGATGGTGGGATGTGCATAAGGATGGAATAAGAGACTAAAACAATGTAGAAGGATATTACAGGTTAGGTTTGGGAAAAATAATGAAGGTACTATGCAAAAGTACACGGGATTGAGTTGTCTGATGAAGTATGTTACACAATGCATTGCGACATGGAGTAAAGTACCTAGGAAATAATGGGCACACTTGTTTTTACAGACCTTGGACACAATCCTGAAGAATTGGTACTTGGAATTGGAAGTGTGCAGAGAAACTACAGATTGGGAAAAATTAACTCAGAATTTCAAGGTAAATTTTAGTTTTGAATATGATGCTCCTTTGATTGAATCAGATTTTCAGGTAATCAAGAACAATATTTTTACATCAGAAGACTCGATAGAATTAGTACCTTTATGTAGCATGCATAGATGTTCTGCGATAATTGAAGAAGTTTTTCACTGTTAGAATGTTGTTGAAGAATACCAAGAGGAGGAAGAAGATCCCACAAATGTAAAAATACCAGAAACTGAAGGAGAGCACACAGTAGAAGGACCACAACGTGAATATGTTATTTATGCAAAACCATTGATAATGCACAAATTAAATATCGATACAAAAGATAAGCCCAAGTTTTAAAACATAGGAGACTATTGGAATGCAAAAAATGTTGAGAAGATAACTGATTTACTGCATGAATATCAAGACCTGTTTCCGACTACTTTTTTAGAGATGAAAGGGATTGTTGGGGAGTTAGGAGAGATGAAGATTCCCTTGAAGCCATATTCTAAGCTAGTAAAGCAGATACCATACAGATCGAACCCGATGTACAAGAAAAATATGAAAGCAAAGACAGACAAGATGATGGAAATATTAGTGTATGGCCAAGAAGTAGTTATAATTATGGAATTCATAATACCAATCTTGTGCATTGCCATGCTGACATAGATTATATATTCTAGTGCAGTGGAGAAGAGACTGTCAGATATAGTAGATTTAGAAGAGGACCTATTTGTCATAGGTTTCCATCAGGAAGTTTAGAAAGAGAACGAGTGATTTGAAAATGAAAGGCTTGAGTCTCTTTAAAATTGCAAGTGAAATTTGTATGTTCTTGGGGAATAGGATCAAGTTACAAACACATAAAAATTAATGAGTTTTTAATTAGTCATGAGAAGCATAAAAAATCATAAAAAACCATCAAAATAAACACATTAACACAACAAAATGATAAAGGAGTTCACCCCTCTCTTGGGCTACATCTCCTGGTCCAAATTCCAATGGATCATTTTCATTAATTCTCAAAGTGTCAAAATTAGTTCTTTAAAATGATCTGAATAAGAAACAGATGGATTCAATGGCTCCAGAATGTTCAAAAACCCCTAGTCGAGCTCTTCTTTCACCTGGTTTGGAAAAAAATTGAGTTGGAATCACTCCCTGGAAGTTTTTCCAATTCTTTACTGTCTCTGCTCCTCCAAAATGCACATGTGTGAAATGAACGTGGATTTTGGGTGTTTCCCATGGCTAAATCTAGCGCTTGTAGCATCCCGGGTGTGTCAGAAAAATTGGCACATTGTTAGTGCGTTGGCCCCTTTTATCGGCGGAGGTCCTGGTCTTATGGCCCCGATGTGACCGAGCGTTGACCTGAATTTCCTCACCTAACTAGCTAACCGTTGAAACCTCCCACGCATTTGGTGGTCATGTGTGGCATGGAAACACAGTAAGGGTTGAACCAAGGGCTAAACACTGAATCCCCACACGTTGAGTTTTGTGGTAAGTTCATATATAAAATTTGTAAGACCAAGGGTTGGGGCTAAGCCCCGAACCAGACTCCGCCCAACCTAAAAATGGTTCAAACTTAAATTAAATTTTTAATGTAAAGGTGTAAGGAACATATGGCAGGTGGGATGGTAGCCCGGCCTATGCCAAGTCATTCCCATGCCCAGAGGTCACAGGCTCAAAAACTATTGAGGCCAACAAAACCTTTTACACCACGAAGGTGTGACACGTGGTATCCCATGTCTGGGCCACATGGAACCATAACATTGGTCCAACAAATCACCATGTGTCGAAGCCATATAGGTCCATGTACGAGCCTGCCACACCTTTCTATGTCATCCTATTCCATGTCATCACTTGCCACGTGTCAGTGCGGTCACCTACCACATGTCAGTATGGTTACCTGCCATGTCAACAGTACAGACCTGCCACATCAATAGTATGTCCCTACCACATCAGCAGTACGACACTGCCACATCAACACTGTATGGACTATACAATCAACAAAATTTTGCCTGTTTGGAAAATCACACAGAACGTGATATCTCTCGCATATGACATCCATTTGAACCCGTTCAAGTTGCATTGGGATCGTGAGGACAAGGCCTATGCACAAGTAAATTTTGAATCAATTCTAATCACTTTGATTTTTGAGCATATTTTGATCCCCTGGATCACTCCTCCCCATTGGGAAGCTTTTGGACCTCCAAAATGCTACTTTCAATCGATATGAAGATGAGGGTACAATTATCTCACCTTTCCAATATCAATCCATTTGGCCTTTCTTGGATTTGTTCCTTTGTTAAGCCCTAAATAGTGGCTCATTACCCCTTAATTGGGGCATATTACATTAGTAATGTTATTTTATTTATGTCCTCTTTAGTCCATTAGTTGTAATTATACTTCCTAGTCTCCTATATATACCAAGGAGACATTTTCATTTGGAATCATATTGTATTTGAACATTTATGTGGGCACAAGGAGGTTTCCCCCTTGAAGAGGCTTATTATCTGAATTTCTCTCTTTTTTAAGGCGTTGAGTACTTATTCTGAGGTTTTTCTATGCTATATTGATATTTGGTTCATAACATATGGTATCAAAGTTCAAGGTCTTGTGGTTTCGATGCTACATTTGAAACACCTTGGAATTTTTGCTATAACTTTTTTTCTACAACGATTCAGAAGGAACAACTTGGAGGATATTTAGTAGACGGATCAAGGTACGTTGGGTTAAAATTTAATCTCCTGAGGCCTTATACTTTCGGAGATACAGTCTTTCTAAGATAGGGTTTTGGAATCATCCTGAATTGAGTCATTGTGAAATCTTCGCTATAATTTTTTTTTTGTAACATTTCAGATCTTGAATGATGGAGGCTATTCACAAAAATTAGTAAGGTATCTGTGGTAACAATTTCAGCTTCTAGGTCATCTTACATTTGTATATACACCATGGATGATTTTAGGGGCTAAATTTCGCTCATGGGCTAATTTTCCATGGTTTTTACAAAAATGAGATTCGCTATTTTAAAAATGATTCGCCCAAATTCTATACGATAAAATTATTTTACCTTAAAAATCGCCAAAATTTTATAAAAACTATATAAAATCCTTAGAAATTTGAATATTTTTACAAAAATATCACCAAACATTTATAGTTGGCATATGAAGGATTAGTAAGATTTGCCAATGTTTCTTCATTTTAAAATAAATTTCCATGCTTAAAATCATCCCTGATATACACCCTATGGAATATAGGGTATCTGACTATTCCTATTGACTAGTCTCAAGCAGGTGTTTCGGGTAAAACAATAATAACTTCTTCCCAGAGTATCCAAATTGAGTGAGACCAGTTGCATTGGATAGTGGACAACCCATAGTAGTTCTAGTACAAGTTTCTGAATTTTATATCAATTATTTTGTGTGGGGCATGCTATACAAGTGAGATCTCCTAGAAAGGAAAACAATCAACAAGTTGTGGGGAAGTTACCATAAATTCCACTTGGCACATCCAATTTTGATCAGACCTGTGGCATTGCAGAGAACAAATATTAGAGACCTACAAAAAAATTAAAATTTCATACTGATAAGGTCCAAAAGTTTGGAGATACAATAAAAGGAAGATTGTCTATCAGAACCACCTCAAAATCAAGGTTTAAAGTGATACTTGGTCAACATGCCACCAAAAAAGGGAACTTCTACACCAAATAAGCCTCCAGACAATCCTACTTGGACTCTTGTTGAAGGTAAAGAAATGCGTAGGGACATAAATGATTTACAAAAGAATATAGTAACAAAGGATGGACTACAAGAGATGGAAGCTAAGTTGGAGGCAATAAATACTAAGATGGATGGTTTAAAAGGGGAGATCATGGAAGGATTGAAAAATTTCCTAATAGAGAAGACACCTGAAAGTGAAAATCTATCCCATGAAATTCATGATGAGGACACAAGGAAGGTGAATCAAGAATGGAGAAACTCCAAATTTGGGTTGAAGACCAACGCCATTCCTAAGATCAATATGAGGAAGTTTGATGGAAATGACCCCATCACATGGATACTTCAGATGGAGCAATTCTTTGATCTACATAATGTGCCACATACACAAAAGGTACAAATTGATTCTTTATATTTAGAACCCAATCAATTTGTATGGTATTAATGGCTTTGTTCTGGCAAATCACTTGTCACTTGGACAATTTTCATAGAAGAAATGATAGCACACTATGAGGATACAAGGAGCAATACCTTCTTTAGCCAATTGATAAATCTCAA
>SNQJ01S0117538.1:9586-26055 GCA_010110895.2 Picea sitchensis
CTAACAAGGGTCTTTTCCACCATGGTTCAAGACCATGGATCAACCCATGCCTCAGTCATGGGTACCCTGGACATTTCCAGGGGCCCTAGACATATCTAGGGGCTTTAGCTGCTTAGTCTTAGACTAAGAACCCCAGTCATATACTGGGGGCCCTAAGAAGTGTCTTTTTCCATGGCACTGACTGTTTGGTCCCAGACCAAATACCCCAGGAGTGCACTGGGGGCCCCAGACCTCAGTTAGGGTCTTTGCCATCCTCCCGAAGAATGGCTCTTGTAGCTGCTATAAATTTAACTCACCTCTATTAGCTTTAGCTCAACAAATGTTTTAGATTATGAATTTGTTGTGGGAGCTTTGTTCACTGAGGAGATGAGGAGAAAATCCAGTAAAGAAACCTCAACTTCAGAGGCGATGCTGATCAGAGGTCGAACCACAGAGAAGAATGAGAGAAGTTCTTTCCGATCTAAGTCAATACAGAAAAAGGGTAAAGCAAAATGCTGGCACTGTGGCAAAACATGACATCTAAAAAAAGATTGTTGGAAGAGAAAGGAATCCGAGGAAAACTCTACGAAGGAAACAAATTTGACTGTAACAAATTCAGGTATAATTGATCATGTTTTATCCATTTCTAGTAATTTACAATATCAGGAAGAATGGAAGTTAGATTCAAGTGCCTCCCACCACATGTGCTCACATAGAAATTGGTTCTTTTCTTACCAATCTATTGATGAGGGTGTAGTGTTTATGGGAAATGGTATTCCATGTAAAATTGTTGGGGTTGACACTATTAGAATCAGGATGTTCGATGGTATTGTTAGGGAATTAACAGATGTTAGATATGTACCTGAGCTTAAATCAAATTTGATTTCATTAGGAGTGTTGGATTCTTGTGGATATAAGTATACAGGTAAAGGTGGAGCTCTCACAGTGTCGAAAGGGAATTTAGTAGTGATGAAGGCAACAAAGGTTGATAACCTCTATAAGCTAGAAGGTAGTACTGAAGTGGCATCTGACGTGACAGATGTATCTTCTTGTTTATGGCAGAAGCATCAAGGTCATAAGAACACGAAAGAATTGCAGGTACTGGTAAGAGGTAAATCAGTTCTAGGCTTAGAATCTTTGTTTCCGAATTCTTGCTTGTTTTATATCTCTGCAAGATATGATGGTGGTATAAAGGGATGTTGTGTGTGGGATCCTACTTCTCACAAGGTCATCATTGACAGAGATATAGTATGTATGGAACAACCAAAAGGGTTGATTCAAGATCGTGGCGATAAATTTGTTTGCATGTTAGGTAATTCATTGTATGGCCTATTGGTACCCAGACAAATATACAAGATGTTTGAATCCTTCATAGTGAGTCAGAATTTTTCAAAGGGTAGGAATGACTATACGGTTTATATTACATTCGTAGTCTTTATGTTCTTTGCTGATGATATGCTCGATGCAAGCCGAAGTGTGGATAAAATCAGTAAGAAAATGACTCAGGTGGACAAGACAATTAAGATGAGGGATCAAGGAGCAGCAAAACAAGTTGTGGACATGGAAGTACACAGAGATGGTAATGGTAAGCTGTGGTTGGAGTTCAGTAAACCAATTTTTATCCCTCTTGCTTTCCATTATAAGTTTTCTTCAAGTATAGGGCTTGTTTATAAAGAAGAAAAGGTTATGCCTCGTGTAAGTTCAATAGGAGGTCTGTTGTATGTGATGAAATGGTTAATACCAGATGTTTCACATGCTAATAATGTTGTCAGATACGTAATAGATTCAGGTGCTGCAGTGAAATGGGTGCTTCAACGTTTGAAAAGCACAAATATCACCTATAATGGTTACACTGATATGATCTGTGATAATTGTAATGTATATTGTAATACAAGTGTTTTGGATAGAAGGAGATCTATCATTAAATATGTCTCACAAAACAGTTGTGGAAGACATGTTGGAGGTGGAGCGACCCCTCAAGAAATCCAAACTCGTACAAGTTACACAGGCAAGATCGTGAAACCAGTTTTATTAGAGAAGCTGCAATGGTTCTTGGCTTGTCTTGGCTTGTAGCAAAGGTGATGAACAAAAGGAAGAAGCAAGGTATCAGGTTAATTGTTGTCAAGGTGGAGATTGTTGGGATTTGGTGACAACGAATTCCCAAGAATAAATTTAGATCCTATTATTCTGCATTGGTTACAACCAAATAGACCAAGTTAGAATATGGATAGGGATTTCATTTAATATTCAGTTTCATGTGTGAATGTATAAATTCATGTAAGTCCGTAGAGGCAAAATCACTGTGAGAGACTGAGTGTATGAGAGACTTGCAAATCTGATATAATCTCTATAATCCGAATAATAAGAGAACCGATGCCTATGCTTAGTGGACGTAGCCCAACGTTTGGGTGAACCACGTGAAATCCCTGTGTCTATTTCTTATGTGTGTGATTGTTAATTATCACTGTGAATTATGTTTTCTGCACTGACAATTCTAACACATTCTACACACTGGTTGATGGTGGATTGACTCTCAATGTTTGAATGTGCTTATGTGTAACAATTTCTCAATGTCTGAGTGTGCCTATGTGTAACAATTCAGTGAATATGAATGGTGCATTGAATATGGAATCTTCATGAATATGAATGGTGCATTAGATGCATTGAATATGGACTCTTCATGGATAGCTTGCCTTTTTTTTCGCGTTGGTAGTACTATAGATGACGGTATGAATAATGCCCACGACGTCATGGTAGTACGATGAATACTGCCCACGACGTCACAAGACTTGAACCCACGACCATCCAAAATCCTACGAACCAGAGGAGGCTAGGTCACCCATGCACTAACATGGACTTATTTGAAGCCAAGTCTGATATGCACTCGAAGATTGCGCATCTCAAGAATGCATGCCCCAGTTAACACAAATTGGCTGGTGCATATCAACTCAACTTTAGATGGGTGCTGGAAAATCTAGTAATCTATAACATAAAAATGATGTATTTTTAATTATCCAAATGTATATTTTTTGAGTGGGATTCATAGTTATGAATATATGTTTCTTAACTGGTCACAAATTTATATCCAAAAAGACAATATATATATACTTCTTCTCTTATAAAAAAAATTTGTTGCATATCCTAATACATATTTCACTCTCTTGTATGGGCTTAATACATATTTCACTCTCTTGTATGGGCAGAGATAAGAGATCGAAATCTCTTGGCATAGTCCTGAGCTAATTTCCAGCGAGTCTATGGTCATAGACTTCGCAGATTCACTGTACCTGCTGTAAATCTAATCCAATTACACAGTCTGAGTAGAGTTTGTATGTTCTATACTTCATTGCATTTTCTAGAGTGTTCCCTCCCTCTCCTACGTAGTTTCTCGGGTGCAGCTTGTAAGGGGAACCACTGGTTTGTGTAGACAAATCAGGGTGTGTGTTTTGAGAGCCCAAACTTTGCATGCTATTTGCTTTTTTGGGTAAGCTTTGGTGACTAAACCCAAGTTCTTATGGTGCCAGAGTGGTCTAATTGTTTCGTTTTTAATTGTGTAGTAAACATTTTTGTTTGAATTGTGATAATCAAAATTGTAAAATTTACATGGTATATATAGCCTAAGCAGGTGTAATGATTAAGAACATGTGTTTCCTCCTAAGAGGTCATAAGTTGGTGGTAGCTCTAAGTTGGTAGTCTTTGGACCAGAATGGGGTTTGGACATCTTGACCATCTAATGCAAGTGGAACTGTGCTTCATTCTCCCAGTGGTGGGATTATTAAGGGTTAAGCATGCACATCGTTCCTTGATTCTTTTGTTAAGTGGATCTCAAGGAAGTGTCAATAGTAAGACCTAAATAGCATGTTGGTAATGTTAAGGGTGAAGTGATAAGAAGTAATTCTTCACCTAACTGACATAGATTGTCATGGAAATGATCAGTGTGCTCAAAAGAGAGTTTTTTAATTTTAGGAGTTTAGTGAAGGGTGGTTTGTTGGGTCGATGAAAGTGGAGAGTTGGTAATGTCCTTGTTAGGTTTCTAGTTCCTCTAATGATATGCTTGTGTTTGTGTTAGTTATACATAGGTAGAGTTAGGCACACTCATTGCATCTTGATAAGTGGAAGCCAAAAAAAAAAGGAGTTCTGATTCTTTTTTGAAAGGAGAAAATTATCTTTTATTTTAAGGGCATTTGTAAAAAGGCATTGCAATGTATGCCAGCAATGGTTTTAATGGGATGTGGATAACTGTAATATTTTGTCTGATTAAGCTGCATGGATTTTAACCAATAATGTTGAGATTTTGATGTTAGCATTTGTACGACTGAAACATTATTACAACTAGAAATCAATTGCTCCAACAATAACAACAAATTGAAATAAACAACTATGATAAAAAAATGTGTTGGGGGCTCTTTCACATCCAGTGTTGAATTACTATCTCCATGAAAACAATATGTTTGTATTGACAATGGATTGGATTGATTACAAGTGAGGGGGAGATTCCTTTTAATATAAACACCTTTCCGCTAACATAGAGGTGAGTCATTAAAGCATTTAACTAACACCTCACCATTAATATAGTGACCACTCAGAAATATGAGTAACTAACAGCTTTGACTAATGAGTGATGTGGCATTAATGAACTTACAATCAAAATTTTTGGTTGACAAATATGTTGTATATAGGTGCACAACAACAATAATCATGTGTCAATGACATAACGCTAACATGCACGTATAAATGGACTTTGTGTGATGTGCCAATGTTATGATACGTGTCCCTTGTGAAGTAGTGTCACTTTTGTGCATATGATGTATGATCCACATGTATAAAACACACAAGTTCATGGGAGTTTATGAATGAGGTTTCTCCTCAACTATGCTAATGGGGGTATAAGAACATGATCATCGACCACAAGCTTGAACCTACACATGTTCAACTGCCCCGCTATATGGTCTATAGTGATAGGTCGTACTCTCCCTGTGAGTGTCGCAATGAAAAGTTTTGCTACTTCACATGGATCTCATATGTGTACCATTCACAAAACTTTGTCAGGTCAAACTACCATTATCATACATATGTGCAATAATATGTATGTCTTGGGCACAAAATTTGTGCGACTTCATGGCCTTTTTGACAACATTTATCATTTTCTAAAGGTTAAATATATGTAAATGGTAGGCCAGCCTTGTAATGGGCCTATATAGCCATTGAGTGAGAATGAGTGCATATAAGAGGTTAATATAGTCATTGTTACACACATTTGACTTATAATTATTGTGTTTGAATGTCTTGGGTTATTTGGATTTCTTCTCATAATATCTAAGGGGTTATTAAGTAAGTCATCACTATTCTTATATTTTTGGGAGTTGTACTCAATGTCCATATTTGGGCCACATTCATGTATACAAGTTTATCATGTATTATTGTGATTTATGTTCATTACCTTGAGTATCATAGTGGATGATTCTTAGTTTGACAACTTCAAACTATATCTGATTTATGCTTCTTATTTTAAAGTATTTGCTTGTTTTGTTTATATTTCATTATAGGATCCACAAACCCAAAATTTGAGCTTACAAGAAAGAACTACAAAACATCGATAATAAAAAAAAAATGTGTTTCATAGCCATGACTTATAACAAACTACTAAAAATGATAAAAATAACCCAAAGAAAAGAAAAAAAAAATATAATGAATAAAAAAATTGACTTTGTTATCGCACAGATTGTAGTTTGAGAAAAACCCAACCCAAATTACAAGGGTGTGACAACTATGGGAGTATTTACCCACTGTCACCTTAGATAAACACTTCCTTCACTTTAGTGATGACAAAATCACCACAAGAGGGGAATCTTGGGTGACCCTAGGGGGATTGCGTTGGAAAGTGAAAAGTGATGAGGCTTAGGAAAGAGTCTCGTGAGAAGGGAAATGGTTGCCAGAGGTGATGTACTTGCAAAACAATGTTAGCCCTACCTAGAACAAGACAATATATAGTAAATGAAGCCTCAAAACCAAAGGGGATTCAACAAGAATCCTTGCTATCCCAAATTGCAACAATATGGAAATATGTATGTATATCAACAATAAATGATAATAAGAGCTGCAAATTATACCATCAAAATCAAGTGTAAGATGTTGGAAACAAAACTAGCAATAAGTAGATGAATTTCCAATGATTAAAGCAATATTTTGGTAGCAATTAGAGGGTTGTTAGTTAGTGTTATCAACAAGATTTGTAACAACCTTATGGATGTAGCAAACATTTTCTATAGCAACAAGTTCTAGCCAGTAAAATCAACAAACAATCCATCCAAAAAATAACATTTAAATAGTAGATCAATTATGGCAACTTGCAAGTAAATTTTAGTGGTATAAAGGTGAGCAAAGAGTAAGATAAATATGAGTTTGCTGCAACCTTATTGGCTGTAGCATAAAGTTTATTACAACAATGAGATCACTTGTTCAAACTAGATGCCCTTAGGGCACAATACAACTTGAAGCATGAAAAATTAAATCCAACTTGAACAATCGCAATATCTCAAGAAATCATGTATACCAATGCATGGATATTCAATCTCCATTGCAAGTAGATTAGTGCCTTATCTATTGGGTTATGGGGTCTCTTGTTTATAAGCTAGGGTTTATTACTTCTCTAGGGGTGTAAGCATTTTTACTCCCTAGAGGAAACAAACCTTACCAAGGTACATCTACAAGGGTGTAAGCCCTTTTACTCCTTGTAGCAACCTTTGCAAACTAGTTTTTTTCAATGACAACTAAGTAGATCTTGATAGAGGGTGTATGCCCTTAGACTCCTCCAAGGATTTAGAAAAACTAACCTTGAAACAAGAAGACACAACATAATTATGCAGAAATTCCTTGCCAATTCCAAGAGATAGCATGAATAACCCTTCTTTATCAAGAATATTCCACCACATTACCAAGAAACACGAATCCAAGATATAGTGCTGAGCCTTTTCCTTTAATAGACAAGTAAAAACATCCACAATTGCTCCAAAGAGAGATAGAGCGAATTTCCCAAGTAGGGTGAAAATTTTAGCCAAAAGAGTATGTAATTCTCAAAACCATGATGATAAAATGCGAGTGAAATGACCTTTATTTATACAAGGTCATCTAACCCTAATTTGTCCACTTTACAAGTCAATAAAAAAATAGAAATAGGGTCTACCCTCTAATTTGTCTTTACAATTTGCAAAAATTAAACAACATTAAATAAAAATCCCCTAAGGGGTGACGTTAGGCCTCCAAGAGAGATGTTGAGCCTCTAGGTGAAAGACGTTGTCACCTCATCATGTGCTAGAGTGACCGACAATACACCTCTCTCCATAAAATCACATCACATCACCACCACCATCATCAAAACCCATCAAAACCCCATCAAGAAAGGTGACGTCAAGGGCTAGGGTATGACGTCCTAGGACTCCCAAGGCCAACATTCAGGTGCAAGGGGTCTCAATGTGATAATATCATGTTGTCCAAGTGCCTCCTAAGGAAATGTTCATCTCCCCAAGTGTGAAATGATTGGGGGGCCATCATCCAACCTGTGGGCTTCAAGCCCCTATGAAGGTCCAAGTGACCTAGTCCCTCCATGGAAAAGCTTTCACTTCACTCAGAAAGGTCCTGCAATGACAAACAAGTATGCCCTCCAAGGGTCCATGATTCACATGTATCATGACAAGTAAGCCATATTTAATAAAAGAACCACCCAAACATGTGCATCAAATCCCCCCTTTTCAAAATAAACAAATACTCAAAGACCTTATACAACTTGCCAAATTTAAGTATGAGAGGGTTGTCATGGTGCCCTATTGGGTAAGTCAATACCAAGTCAAGGAGTGTTTCCGAAGAAGACCCTCTCTAGGTCATGTAAATGAGTATGAGGTGGATGGGGGTGTGACTTTTGGGTATGGGGTTTCTTGACATACAAGGGCTCATATTGTCTCATTTATGGGTGCCTTTGTAGAGGGTGTGTTGCATCCTCGTTTGCAATGCAACCTTTTCCCAAACCCTTTATTTTCCATTAATTGATTATGGTTCAAAGTATTGAGTGCTATGTGCAATGGAAAGGAGGGAGCACCACAATGCCACTCGAAGCTAAGAACACACAGAGTGTCATGTGCAACGAAAGTAAAAGACACTGCAAAATGCATTCCCTCAACAAGCAGGACATATATTAATTTTGTGTTTTATTTTACAAGTCCTTGATTTTTATGGATAAGTGTTTCATTGCTCTCGAGACCTTAGGCTAAGCATCTAGATGATAATGTATGGATTTTATCTTTTTCCAACTACAACCCCTCTGGGCCTTTAGCCCCTTCTTCCTATGAAGTGAGGTACAAGCCCTTCTTGGGTCAATATGCTCAAAGATCCGAAAGATGAGGAAACAAAAGGGAAGAAGTGTGGAAAGTGATAAGTATGCATGGGAATGGTACGGTGACCCTTCAAGGAGAACCCCTAGTAGCAACCCTTTTCCCGAGGGTGACTCACTTACTAGGACAACATGTCAACCACCTAGGTGAAATGAGGAAAAGGGAATAATTTCCAAGCAAACATTTTCAAAATCAAGAAAGGACCCATTGCAACATGTTCAAGTGCTTCAATTATTAAAATGACACTTACCATGAGACTAGACTTGTTACCTCATGGATCAAGAACTGTTGTCCTTGGTGGGCCAGACCGTTGTGGTGGACGTTGTTGTTGTCGATCAGTGGTGATGTGTGGTTAAGAGGAGGGGCGCTGTCTGCTCATCTAGCTCTTGACATTCCATTTCAACCTGCAGGCCCCGAGACATCATCTCCTTAGTTACCCCTAGAAATGGGGGGTAACAAACTTAATAAACAAGATGAATATCATGGTCTAATAGGTATTCACGTGGCATATGAATTGTGTTTCCATATCTTTCCATATTTAGAAATAGGAATCACCTACAAATACACAAAACACTCTTAAGAAAATATTTTCCAAACCTAATGAGGCACACGTTCTTCAACTTGAGAACTAGTTGATGCAATTAAGTCCACACGAATTTGAGTGCACTAGAGATTACTTTCCTAATATCAAGGAGATGCAACTATAAGTGGATGAATGTCTCACCAACTTCACTAAAAAAAGATAACAAGTTGAATCAAATCATTCTCCATATGATGTATTTGTTTCTAGTTATTACTTTATAGGGATTGCTTGGTAGTGCTTGTTATGTGTTCTATAGTGATAGCAAGACTGGAATTTGACGGCCTACAAATTGTATTTTTTTCGACAACCCGTATTTGACACGTCAATACAAAAGCTACATGTCATTGCTGACTTGCATCAAAATTATGAACCTGTCAAATTGACGTGTAACTACATGGATTACCCGTAAAAAATGCTAATAGGTATGTACACTATAGGATATATAATATAGGACCCGGTGATCCGAAAATCCTTAGATGCCAAATTAGTTCGTAAGTAAATATTAACATTAGACCAGATTCGAGAAATGAAGATCATCTTTGACTATTTGCAAATAACATGTTGTTTTACATATCCATAAACTTCAATAACACTGGTAAATAACTTGCAGAAATAAAATGCTGAAATAAAGTAAAGTAAGATCAACAACAATTCAAATGGCACATAAACAATTTGTTAACAAAGTTCACCCATCTTGGGCTACATCTCCAAGTCCCTTTTCAATCAGTGAGATCGCTCAATTAATGATCAAATGCTAAAATTACAATGAAAGGACTTATAAATACCATTTTTTTGAAGTAACCTATCAAGGCTACTGCTCAATCCCATAAACATAGGTCATTACTGAATTCCTCACAAAATTATGAGAAAAATGAGTGTAAACAAGACTATGTTTTGAATAGGTGCTTAAAGACCACGTTTTGCACGCATAATGAGACTACGTGTCTCATACATGACAAATTGGAATAAGCCATTTCATACATAGAACTTTTACATAGAATAGAAATCACTATCATATTTCCCTCGAAATTCTGAGAAAAATGAGTATAAACACTCTATACTTCCCTCAAATAACTCATTGGCACGCAAAATGAGACAAACCCAAAACTAGGGACACCTCTTGCACATAAATCAAGGCAATATGTACTTGCATGAATTTCCATGCAACAACTTGGAACACACTACGATGTCTCGAGCATTGGTTTTTGTGTAGGTTAAATAGGGCTAGGTTGGGGGGTTGTGTTGATGTTTGGACAACATCGAGAAGGCATTCTCTTAGATTAATAATTAATAATATAATTATTGATTATTAAATACTATATATAATAAGTAAATGATAATAATAAATAGTTAGTGATTATCCAAGGGATGCATCCTTTCATGGATGGTCATTATATGTTCTCTATATATGGAACACTAATCATTGTAATAATATATCAATCATCTCATATGAAGAAAAACAACAGGTCAAACCCCTCCCAATTCGATATATTCTCGGATTGATTTAATTAAATTTAAATAAATATTTATTTGTTTGTTACTACAAACCAAACTGTGGCGTATTGGTAGGGGAATATAGTTAAGACTTCGGAATATTCTGTTGGAGGTCATGGGTTTGATTCCCATTCAACCCAATTGTAACGTTCCCAACCACCCAGGCTGGGCCATGCCACACAAAAATCTTCCTTTTTATAGCTCTGATACCATAATGTAACGTTCCCCAGCCCAACCGAGGGACATTATGGTGTAAAATACACATAAAAACAAAATTTATGCTAACTAAAGTAATTTTTTAATTGTTAGTCGATTTCCTGTAGCTTATAACTACAAATTTAAAATAGATTTAACTACTGTCTATAACCATAAAATAGATGCATCTAAAGCATGCCAATAATCAAAATGAAATGCGGCTAAACCGCTCATTGTAGCTACATATAAGTCATTCTCATTTACACAAAGTTCATGCACAACAATAACACATGTAAATAACTTAGCAACAAGATAAAACACTTATCTTTAAACATGAATTGTGCAACCAACTGATTGGGATGGACGTTCCACCCAACCAAAGAGTGTCTGTTCCAAATCTCAACAGTCAGTCGCCCTCGAGTTGAGGCTAGAAAACCACAAAAGAGGGTGGTCTCTCACAGTCCACTCGCAGCTCATAAAACTCATAACCCAACTGATATTCTCCTACAATTATCCTGATTTTTCTACCATCTCTCTTCCTCCTGACCTGCCCAACCCAAGGAATGCACCATCATAGATAACCCAAGGGATGTACCATCATTTTATCAGGATTATCCCAAGGAATGTGCCTTTTGTTTATCAGGGTTTCTTTAACACAAGTAACTAGGAATCTCTCAGCTGGGAACTCAAGGGAACTTGTTGCTAGGAAAACTACCAACAAACCAACAACAAACACTTGTTCTTACAATGCAACTCACTCTGGAGTTCACTCTTCAGGCTTGAAAACCCGAGTCTTCAATCTTCAGGTCCAAAATGCTCCAAATACGTTCCAACTTGCTCTAGGATCCTCTCTCCATGGCTGCACCCGCTCCAAGCTATTTTCCTTGCTCTCTCCTTTTGCTGCACCCGCTCCAAGCTATTTTCCTTGCTCTCCTTTTATTCATGCCCCCCCAACTTCCTTCTCTGAACTGTTGTCTTAACCATACAAATTTCTTCCCTTTCGCTTGCCTTTCTTGACTCACACTCTTCCCCAAGATGATTGTACTCAACCCCCAAGTGCCCAATAACTCTGGGATGTGACCACTCACAACCACCCTCTTATATGTATTCACTGATTGGCTTTCAGAACACTCAATCATAAATTGGAAGGTTCATATACAATTAACAAGTTTAGGAAAATGGGTTAAATTAATATACATGGGTATTTCCCCCTTGGACGCATCTTGGCCATTATCCTAGACACTCCCATCTCTTATGGATTAATTCATCCTCCATCTCTTTTCCATGTCCCCTTAGCAGCTGGCATCACGTTTTATTATTAAAATATAGAAATACAATTCACATATTACATCGCTTTGGATGTAACCACACATTATATCTACATAAGCATTAATTAAACTGGGGATTATAGCAGGGATGTTACATTCCCCCTCCCCTACAATTGTGTGTCGTCCTTGGTGCACTCTATGCCAATATATATATATATATATATATATATATATACACACACACAAATTTACATCACAATGTTTAGAAAAAAAAATGTTGCGATTAAACAACTGCAACAACAACTCCAACCATCAATCTCATGTTCCTTTCAACTTGATGACCCAAGGAATGCACCATTCGTTTATCATAGTTAACCCAAGGGATGTACCATCTATTTATCAAGGCTAACCCAAGGAATGATCCATTCATTTATCAATATCCCTAGTGTAGTTGGCTAGGACTCTGAGATGCGGTTCCAGAACTCTAGTTTTCCAAAATGGAGTTTTTCATTCTGCCTTCTTCAAAATTGTAAAAAATTTGCAGGTACTCTTTCCGCATGTTTTCTTCATGCTCCCATGTAGCATCTCCAGGACTGTAGCAGGTCCATTGAACCTTTACCAACCCTATGGATTTGTTCTTGAGCACTTTGACTTTTCGGTCCATGATGCTTACTGGTTCCACCTAGAAATCCCCTTCGTGCTCCACCTGGATCATATTCCAATCAATTATGTGGTTAGGATTAGGTACATACTTCTTTAATAATTATACATGAAATACATTATGCACTCTCATGGATGCAGACAATGCTAGCATGTATGCAAATGGCCCTATATTTTCTAATATTTCAAAAGGTCCACAATATCTCGCTGCCAACTTCAAGCAACTTCCTAATCTTAGCGAACTTCTCTTTGCCTTCACTTTCAAAAACACATGTTCACCTACTTTAAAATATCTGAAAAATCTATTCTTGTCTGCATAAATTTTTTACCTATCCTGGGCAACCTTTAAATTTTGCTTTATCCTTGTCATCTGCTCTTCCATTTCCTTCAACAAATCTGGCCCAACAACTTCTCTGTCTGTTGGATTATCCCAACTCATCGGAGTGTCACATTTTCTGCCATACAATGCTTCAAATGGACTCATTTTCAATGAGGCCTGATACCCATTATTGTAGGAAAATTCAACTAAATGAATATAATCTTCCCACTTTTATGGCTGATCCATTACATACATTCTAAGCATGTCCTCAATTATCGTGTTAGTCCTTTATGTTTTCCCATTTGACTTTGGATGATACATTGTACTAAGATTCAAATTTATTCCAAAGTCCTTGAACAAACCCTTCCAAAAATTGGATGTGAACTTTGGATCTCTATCAGAAACTATTGCCTTAGGTACTCCATGTAGCCTAGCAACTTCTTTCATGTAGATATCTGCAACATTTGTTGCTTTGTGTGTAGTCTTTATTTGAATACAATGTGTTGCTTTAGTCAATTTATCCACCACCACCATGATGAAATCATACTGCTTCACTATTTTGGGAAGCTTAGTAATAAAATCGACTGTGACAACTTCCCACTTCCATTCCAGAATGGGAAATGGTTGTAGAAAACCTACTGGATGTCTATGTTATGTCTTCACTTTTTGGCATTTTAGACATCTGGCTATGTAATTAGCCACTTATTTCTTCATTCTCGGCCAAAAGTATTGGCTTCTCACAACTGGAATTGTCTTTTGATATCCCGGGTGCCTGACATATGGCACACTTTGCATTTCCTTTAGAACTTGATCCTAATTTATGAGAAGAACGAAATAAAAACACATATTTATAATACTAACATAGAGACAGAGTGAACAATAACACAGATACAATACAACTTGACTTCTATTAAATAAGAAATATGTTGAAAACTGTAACATGCAGACTGAAAACAAGCTTGCTAGAATGGTGGCAACTTATCTCTGAGAAGAGATGTGACGACTACGCTCATTCGAAATAAGATGATTATAATGAGGCTCTGAGGGCCTTTTTTACAATAAACATGAATTCCAAAACCCTAGACATAAAAAAACTTAACCCTAGGAGATGAAGCGCCAAAAGTCATGTGGGCCCGTTGGGTAAGTCAGTACATCAACTTCCCGGGGTCGTAACTTTTGCATACGATCTCTGTTTAGGGTGCACGATAGCTCGTTGGAAATATATTGATGAGGATATTTATTTAGGGGGCTCAAATAGGGATTTCAGCCATCATTGAGATGCTCGATCGTGAAAACACTTCATTTAGGCCCTCAAAATGGCCCCAAAAGTTCAAGACTCGAAAAACTGCTAAAAATAGTAAGTTGCCAGGAAACTATTTTGAGCCAGTTGGAATAGGTGGATGGCCACTGAGATCCTCCTGGATTAGAACTACATTTTTCAACTTATTGGAATTTGACACATATACTTTTCCCTTGTACATGAGAATTCCATCTTCTTTAAGCTTATAAAAATTGAATTTCTGTTGAAAATTACCTTGTTGTAATGTTTCTTTTATTTTGACATATTGTTGATCTTAATTTTCCGTTGCAACAATTTGATCTTTCAAATCTGTCCTATACACGCTGATGGATTCCACATGCACTTCATGAGCTCTCCTGCTGAGTGCATTAACTACTTGATTTTTTTTTTTTTTTTTTATATGTTTAATTTCGAAGTCATATTCACTCAGAAATTCCAGCCATCTAGTTTGTCTAACATTTAGTGTTGGTTGTCCAAACAAATGTTTCAGACCACAGTGGTATATTCTTAGCTCGAATTTCTTACCCATAAGGTAATGCCTCCACATTTTTAATGCATGTACAATTGTTGTTAACTCCAAATCATGTGTATCATAATTCCTCTCATGTTCTTTTAATTTTATGGACTCATAGCATACCACATGGTCCATTTGACTGAGAAATCCACCGAGTCCTTCCTTGCATGCATCAATGCACACAAAAAAATCTTCATTTGGATTTGCAATCTTCAATATTGGTGCACTTGTCAATATTTCCTTAAACTGTTGAAAACTCTCTTCACACTTGGAAGTCCATTCAAACTTCACTCCCCGCTTTTGCAAAGAAGTGACTGGACTTGCAATCCTTGAGAACCCTTTTATGAATCTTCGGTAATAACCAACAAGACTCATGAATGATCTGACCTATGTCACACTATTTGGCGCTAACCATCCTCTAATGGCCTCTATCTTTTCAAGACCAACTTCTATCCCTGGTGCTGAAATTATATGCCCCAAGTAGTGAATATTCTTTTGGTAAAAGATGCACTTACTTAGCTTACCATAAAATCTATGCTCTCTTAAAACTTGCAACACCATTGTTAAATGCTACTCATGTTCCTCTTTTGATTTAGAATAAACGAGGATATCATCTAAGAACACAAGAACAAATTTGTCCAGGTACTCCCTGAGCACTCCATTCATCATGCACATAAAAAATGTTGGGGCATTTGATAGCCCAAATGACACTACCTCGAATTCATAATGCCCATATCTTGTTCTGAATGTTATCTTGTTGATGTCATCTTCCTTTATCCTTACTTGATGATAGCCTGATCTCAAGTCAATCTTCGAAAATATTCTTGCACCTTTCAGATGGTCAAACAAATCATCAATTCTTGGCAAATGATACTTATTCTTTATGGTGACCTTTTTAAGCTACCTGAAATCAATACACAACCTTAAGGTTTCATCCTTCTTATTCACAAAAATAACTGGGGCTCCCCAAGGTGACACACTTGGGAGTATATACCCCTTCTTCAAAATTTCTTCAAGCTGTATCTACAACTCTTCTAGTTCTGGTGTGCCCATTCTGTAAGGTGTCTTAGACATTGGGACATCTCCTGACACCAAATCAATAGAGAAATCAATGTCTCTTTTTGGTGGTAGTCCCTGAATTTCTCTAAAAACATCTTCAAAATCCCTCAAAACTAGATGGTCTTCAATGCTTGCCACTTTATCTTTGGCTGCCTCCTCCATATGGGCTGCAAACATCTGACATCCTTTCCTGAAGCTCTTCAACTCCATAGCTGAAATATCTCCAATATCTACAACTCTTGGAATGCCTTGAACTTGTCTTGTTTCCCTTCCTTATCAAGACATGTGATTGTCTTATTGTAACAGTCTAGGATCGCATGATGTTTTTCCAACCAATCCATACCAATTAAACAATCATATGAGCCCAATGGTATGATGTTTACATCCACCTTTGCATCGAGTCCCTTTATGTCTATCGGAAAATCTTTAACCAACTCATTGATTTTCCTCTTAGCCCCCATGGCTAACTAAACTAACCAAGATTTATAATGCTTACTTCTTTGCAAGTGAAATATTTCAATAATGTTAGCATTTACGTAACTATGGCTAGCTCCATAATCAATTAAAATTTCAATGGGCTCATTATTTATCTTACCTTCCACTTCAATCATGGGAGATTAATATTAAGCTTGCTTGTTATCCAAGGCTGCATAAATCCTTGGCATGATTCTACTCATGTCTTCCATTGTTTCAGCCTCTTGAATGTTGTGGACA